>JAAAWM010012001.1:0-142687 GCA_036873465.1 Thinopyrum obtusiflorum
TAAATTTGGGTTGAATACTCTACCCTCAAAAACTATTGTGATCCCCTATACTTATGGGTTATCAGCTAACCGTATCCACGGGTGCCCTCCATACCAACACTTTCCAAGGAATTTATTATTTGACAACATAAAGTAAATATTGTTTTTGCATTTCGGGACTGGGCATCCCTAAAACCTTTGCCTTACTCTCGTGCAATGACTAGTGAATAAACACTCATCTTGAGAATAACACATCCATCATGGAAAATATTAGCCACCCGTTACCGTTCTGCGAGTGAAACAAACACACAAAAGAGAAGTTTATTTTGAAAATTAGAGATGGCACATGCAAATTTGCTTAGAACGGCAAAAGAATACCGCATATAGGTAGATATAGTGGACTCATGTGGCAAAACTGGTCTAATGGATTTTGGATGCACAAGTAGAGGTCATACTTGGTGCAAAATGAAGGCTAGCAAAAAGATTGAGAAGCGACCAACCAAGAAACAAATAATTTCATAAGCAAGCATTAAGCATAATTAACACCGAATAATGCACCACAAGTAGGATATAATTTTCATTGCATGATTATTGACTTTCATGCATGCATAGGGAATCACAAACCTTAACACCAATATTCTTACTAGAGCACAATTACTCATCAACATAACTCACATATCACATCATCATATCTCAAAACTATTACTAACAATCAAGTTTATTTTGTCCAATGATCTTGATGACATTTTCTTTTTCTTTATCCTTCTTGGATATCTATCACTTTGGCACTAATTTTCGTGTGTTGCTTTTCATAAGCTCAAACAAATATAAGTGAAGACCACGAGCATAGCAAATTTTCTTTATCTCAAAACAATTTAAGTGAAGCAAGACAGAATTTTCTTCAAAAATAACAAAGCACACCGTGCTCACAAAGATATAAGTGAAGCACTAGAGCAAGTCCTAGCTCATAAAAGATTTAAGTGAAGCATAGAGAGCAATTCTAACAAGTCATGATATAATTTTGGCTCTCTCAAATAGGTGTGTCCAGCAGGGATTTATGACTTAAAACACAAAATAAAACAAGCAAAGACACATATCATACAAGACGCTCCAAGCAAAACACATATCATGTGACGAATAAAAATATAGCCTCGAGTAAAATACCGATAGTTGTTGGAAGAAAGCGGGGATGCCACTCGGGGGCATCCCCAAGCTTAGTTGGTTGCTCATACTTGGATAATAGCTTGGGATGCCGGGGCATCCCCAAGCTTAGGCTCTTACATCCTTCCTTCATCTATCGTAAGATAACCCAAAACTTAAAAACTTCAATCACACAAAACTCAACAAAACCTTCGTGAGATCCGTTAGTGTAAGAAAAATAAATCACTACTATAAGTGCTGTATAAAACCAATTATTATTTTGTTTTTGTATTATATCTACTGTATTCTAACTTTTCTATGGCAAAAACTCATCAAAGAAAACCATAGAGCCATCAAAATAAGCACACAACACAAAGAAAACAGAATCTGTCAAAACATTACAGTCTGTAGCAATCTGATTTGTTCGATTACTTCTGGAACCCCAAAAATTCGGAAAAACAAGGACAACCTGGATAATTTGTATATTTATCTACTTCAAAAAGAATTAGAATTTTATCACGTTCTGGTGAATTTTAACAATTGTTTTCGTGAGCACAAAGTTTCTGTCTTTTTCAGCAAGATCAAACAGCTATCACCCAAGAAGATCCTATTGATTCTACTTGGCACAAACACTAATTAAAACATAAAAAAGCATAATCATAACAGTAGCATAATTGTGCTAAAACTCAAGAACAGAAAGCAAAAAGCAAAAATAAAATTTATTCATTGGGTTGCCTCCCAACAAGCGCTATAGTTTTACGCCCTTAGCTAGGCATAAAGCAAGGATCTAAGTTTTGTCATCTTTGGTTCAAGATCCATAAGATGCCCTCATGATTGATTCATAAGGTGGCTTAATTCTAGTTCTAGGAAAGTGTTCCATCCCTTTCCTCAAAGGAAATTGGAACTTAATATTGCCTTCTTTTATATCAATCACGGCACCAATAGTGCGTAAAAACGGTCTTCCAAGAATAATTGGACAAGACGGATTACAATCAATATCAAGAACAATAAAATCTATGGGCACATAATTTCTATTTGCAAGAATAAGAACATCATTAATTCTTCCCATAGGCTTTTGAATAGTAGAATCCGCCAAGTGCAAATTCAAAGAGCATTCTTCAAGATTGGTAAGACCAAGCACATCACATAAAGATTTCGGAATTGTAGAAACACTAGCACCCAAGTCACACAAAGCAAAACACTCATAATTTTTAATCTTGACTTTGATAGTAGGTTCCCATTCATCATGCAATTTTCTAGGAATTGAAACTTCCAATTCCAATTTTTCTTCTAAAGCTTTCATCATAGCATCAACAATATGTTTAGTAAAAGCTTTATTTGTTCATAAGCATGGGGTGAATTTATCATGGATTGCAACAAAGAAATACAATCAATCAAAGAGCAACTATCATAATTAAAGTCTTTGTAATCCAAAAGAGTGGGCACATCACTAGCTAAAGTTTTGACCTCTCCAAACCCACTTTCGTCAATTTTCTCAACAAGATTTTCACCCTCCGAAATATTGGGACGCCTTCTACCTAAAGTTGACTCTTCTCCAGTACCTTTTTCATCATTCTTAACTTTACTAAACAAGGAATCAACAGAAGAAACACCAATCATTTTAAGATCTTCATCACTTTTATCCTCTAACGAGATTGGTTTAGCAGCCATTTGATTTACTAAGGTTGCTTGTGCGTCGGATATTTTGCCTAGCAAACTTTCGGCAAAAGCATACTTAGATTGGAGATTGCAAACTTCTCTACTAATATCATCAAGTTGTTTTGTGATAGCATCCAGCACAACGGAGTGCTCCTTAAGTTCTTCAGTAAAGTAATTATTGTTCTCAAATTGTGTAGTCATATATTCCTTGGTACTTTTCTCAATTTCAAGCAGAATATTTGGGTAAGGAACATCATAATATTTTCTTTGAGGCATCATGACTACGCAAACAAGAAAGCACACAAAAACAGATCCGGCAAGAAAACGGTGAACGGAAAAAGAGAGGCGAATAAAACGGCAAATTTTTGTGAAGTGGGGGAGAGGAAAATGAGAGGCAAATGGCAAATAATGTAAATTGCAAGGAGATGAGATTTGTGATTAGGGACCTGGTTATGTTGAAGATCCTCCCCGGCAACGGCACCAGAAATTCCCTTGATGATGTTTGCTAAGACTACGTCGGTGTTTCCCCCAAGAGGAGAGGATGATGTAGCACAGCAACGGTAGGTATTTCCCTCAGTAATGAAACCAAGGTATCGAACAAGTAGGAGAACCAAGCAACAAAACGTAAACAGCCCCTGTACACAAATAACAACCACTCGCAACCCGACGTGTTAAAGGGGTTGTCAATCCCTTTCGGGTAACGGCGCCAGAAGGCACGTGACGAGAGAAAATTGTGATAGATTGAAATAATAGAACGAAAATAAAATAAAGTGCAGCAAGATATTTTTGTATTTTTGGGTTTAATAGATCTGAATAAAAATGCAAAGGAAAAGTAGATCGCAAGGCAAATATATGAAAAAGAAGACCCAGGGGCCGTAGGTTTCACTAGTGGCTTCTCTCGAGAAAAATAGCAAACGGTGGGTAAACAAATTACTGTTAGGCAATTGATAGAACTTCAAATAATTATGATGATATCCAGGCAATGATCATTACATAGGCATCACGTCCAAGATTAGTAGACCGACTCCTGCCTGCATCTACTACTATTACCCCACACATCGACCGCTATCCAGCATGCATCTAGTGTATTAAGTTCATGGAAAAACGAAGTAACAAAATAAGAACGATGACATGATGTAGACAAGATCCGTTTATCTATATGGCGGTAGATATAGATCTCGTCTTTTTATCCTTAGTAGCAACGATACATACGTGTCGGTTCCCCTTCTGTCGCTGGGATTGATACGTACATTTTGCATCATGCTTTTATATCGATATTTATTGCATTATGGGTTGTTATTACACATTATGTCACAATACTTATGCCTTTTCTCTCTTATTTTACAAGGTTTAGGGGGGGGGGGGGGGGGGGGGGGGGGGGGGGGGGGGGGGGGGGGGGGGGGGGGGGGGGGGGGGGGGGGGGGGGGGGGGGGGGGGGGGGGGGGGGGGGGGGGGGGGGGGGGGGGGGGGGGGGGGGGGGGGGGGGGGGGGGGGGGGGGGGGGGGGGGGGGGGGGGGGGGGGGGGGGGGGGGGGGGGGGGGGGGGGGGGGGGGGGGGGGGGGGGGGGGGGGGGGGGGGGGGGGGGGGGGGGGGGGGGGGGGGGGGGGGGGGGGGGGGGGGGGGGGGGGGGGGGGGGGGGGGGGGGGGGGGGGGGGGGGGGGGGGGGGGGGGGGGGGGGGGGGGGGGGGGGGGGGGGGGGGGGGGGGGGGGGGGGGGGGGGGGGGGGGGGGGGGGGGGGGGGGGGGGGGGGGGGGGGGGGGGGGGGGGGGGGGGGGGGGGGGGGGGGGGGGGGGGGGGGGGGGGGGGGGGGGGGGGGGGGGGGGGGGGGGGGGGGGGGGGGGGGGGGGGGGGGGGGGGGGGGGGGGGGGGGGGGGGGGGGGGGGGGGGGGGGGGGGGGGGGGGGGGGGGGGGGGGGGGGGGGGGGGGGGGGGGGGGGGGGGGGGGGGGGGGGGGGGGGGGGGGGGGGGGGGGGGGGGGGGGGGGGGGGGGGGGGGGGGGGGGGGGGGGGGGGGGGGGGGGGGGGGGGGGGGGGGGGGGGGGGGGGGGGGGGGGGGGGGGGGGGGGGGGGGGGGGGGGGGGGGGGGGGGGGGGGGGGGGGGGGGGGGGGGGGGGGGGGGGGGGGGGGGGGGGGGGGGGGGGGGGGGGGGGGGGGGGGGGGGGGGGGGGGGGGGGGGGGGGGGGGGGGGGGGGGGGGGGGGGGGGGGGGGGGGGGGGGGGGGGGGGGGGGGGGGGGGGGGGGGGGGGGGGGGGGGGGGGGGGGGGGGGGGGGGGGGGGGGGGGGGGGGGGGGGGGGGGGGGGGGGGGGGGGGGGGGGGGGGGGGGGGGGGGGGGGGGGGGGGGGGGGGGGGGGGGGGGGGGGGGGGGGGGGGGGGGGGGGGGGGGGGGGGGGGGGGGGGGGGGGGGGGGGGGGGGGGGGGGGGGGGGGGGGGGGGGGGGGGGGGGGGGGGGGGGGGGGGGGGGGGGGGGGGGGGGGGGGGGGGGGGGGGGGGGGGGGGGGGGGGGGGGGGGGGGGGGGGGGGGGGGGGGGGGGGGGGGGGGGGGGGGGGGGGGGGGGGGGGGGGGGGGGGGGGGGGGGGGGGGGGGGGGGGGGGGGGGGGGGGGGGGGGGGGGGGGGGGGGGGGGGGGGGGGGGGGGGGGGGGGGGGGGGGGGGGGGGGGGGGGGGGGGGGGGGGGGGGGGGGGGGGGGGGGGGGGGGGGGGGGGGGGGGGGGGGGGGGGGGGGGGGGGGGGGGGGGGGGGGGGGGGGGGGGGGGGGGGGGGGGGGGGGGGGGGGGGGGGGGGGGGGGGGGGGGGGGGGGGGGGGGGGGGGGGGGGGGGGGGGGGGGGGGGGGGGGGGGGGGGGGGGGGGGGGGGGGGGGGGGGGGGGGGGGGGGGGGGGGGGGGGGGGGGGGGGGGGGGGGGGGGGGGGGGGGGGGGGGGGGGGGGGGGGGGGGGGGGGGGGGGGGGGGGGGGGGGGGGGGGGGGGGGGGGGGGGGGGGGGGGGGGGGGGGGGGGGGGGGGGGGGGGGGGGGGGGGGGGGGGGGGGGGGGGGGGGGGGGGGGGGGGGGGGGGGGGGGGGGGGGGGGGGGGGGGGGGGGGGGGGGGGGGGGGGGGGGGGGGGGGGGGGGGGGGGGGGGGGGGGGGGGGGGGGGGGGGGGGGGGGGGGGGGGGGGGGGGGGGGGGGGGGGGGGGGGGGGGGGGGGGGGGGGGGGGGGGGGGGGGGGGGGGGGGGGGGGGGGGGGGGGGGGGGGGGGGGGGGGGGGGGGGGGGGGGGGGGGGGGGGGGGGGGGGGGGGGGGGGGGGGGGGGGGGGGGGGGGGGGGGGGGGGGGGGGGGGGGGGGGGGGGGGGGGGGGGGGGGGGGGGGGGGGGGGGGGGGGGGGGGGGGGGGGGGGGGGGGGGGGGGGGGGGGGGGGGGGGGGGGGGGGGGGGGGGGGGGGGGGGGGGGGGGGGGGGGGGGGGGGGGGGGGGGGGGGGGGGGGGGGGGGGGGGGGGGGGGGGGGGGGGGGGGGGGGGGGGGGGGGGGGGGGGGGGGGGGGGGGGGGGGGGGGGGGGGGGGGGGGGGGGGGGGGGGGGGGGGGGGGGGGGGGGGGGGGGGGGGGGGGGGGGGGGGGGGGGGGGGGGGGGGGGGGGGGGGGGGGGGGGGGGGGGGGGGGGGGGGGGGGGGGGGGGGGGGGGGGGGGGGGGGGGGGGGGGGGGGGGGGGGGGGGGGGGGGGGGGGGGGGGGGGGGGGGGGGGGGGGGGGGGGGGGGGGGGGGGGGGGGGGGGGGGGGGGGGGGGGGGGGGGGGGGGGGGGGGGGGGGGGGGGGGGGGGGGGGGGGGGGGGGGGGGGGGGGGGGGGGGGGGGGGGGGGGGGGGGGGGGGGGGGGGGGGGGGGGGGGGGGGGGGGGGGGGGGGGGGGGGGGGGGGGGGGGGGGGGGGGGACTATTTCACCAGTTGGGATTGTTAGAGATGTTGAAGTCTTGTGTGGGAAAGTTAAATATCCTACTGATTTTCTTGTTCTTGGTTCCCCACAAGATGACTTTTGCCCCATTATATTTGGTAGACCCTTCTTGAATACTGTTAATGCTAGGATAGATTGCGAAAAGGATATTGTTACTGTTGGTTTAGGGGACATGTCTCATGATTTTAATTTTGCTAAATTTCGTAGACAACCCCATGATAAAGAATTGCCTAGTAAAGATGAAATTATTGGTCTTGCTTCTATTGCCGTGCCTCCTAATGATCCTTTAGAACAATATTTGCTAGACCATGAAAATGATATGTTTATGAATGAAAGAAGGGAAATAGATGAAGTATTCTTTAAACAGGGACCTATTTGGAAACACAACTTGCCTGTTGAAATTCTAGGGGATCCTCCTCCACCCAAGGGTGATCCCGTGTTTGAGCTTAAACCATTACCTGATACTCTTAACCTTATCTTGATGAAAAGAAGATATATCCTGTTATTATTAGTGCTAACCTTTCAGAGCAAGAAGAAGAGAAATTATTGAAAACTCTGAAGAAGCACCGTGCTACTATTGGATATACTCTTGATGATCTTAAGGGCATTAGTCCCACTCTATGCCAGCACAAAATAAAATTGGAGAAAGACACTAAACCGGTTGTTGACCACCAACGACGGTTAAATCCTAAGATGAAAGAAGTGGTAAGAAATGAAATACTAAAGCTTCTGGAGGCAGGTATAATTTATCCCGTTACTGATAGTTAGTGGGTAAGTCCTGTCCATTGTGTCCCTAAGAAGGGAGGTATTACTATTGTTCCTAATGATAAAGATGAATTGATCCCACAAAGAATTGTTACAGGTTATAGAATGGTAATTGATTTCTGCAAATTAAATAAAGCTACTAGAAAAGATCATTACCCTTTACCTTGTATTGATCAAATGCTAGAAAGATTATCCAAACATACACATTTTTACTTTCTAGATGGTTATTCTGGTTTCTCTCAAATACCTGTGTCAAAAGAGGATCAGGAAAATACCACTTTTACTTGCCCTTTCGGTACCTTTGCTTATAGACATATGCCTTTTGGTTTATGTAATGCACCTGCTACCTTTCAAAGATGTATGACTGCTATATTCTCTGACTTTTGTGAAAAGATTGTTGAGGTTTTCATGGATGATTTCTCCGTGTATGGAACTTCTTTTGATGATTGCTTAAGCAACCTTGATATAGTCTTGCAGAGATGTGAAGAAACTAATCTTGTCTTGAATTGGGAGAAGTGCCACATTATGGTTAATGAAGGTATTGTCTTGGGGCATAAGATTTCTGAAAGAGGTATTGAAGTTGATAAAGCTAAAGTTGATGCTATTGAAAAGATGTTGTGTCCCAAGGACATTAAAGGTATAAGAAGTTCCCTTGGTCATGTCGGTTTCTATAGGAGGTTCATTAAAGACTTCTCTAAAATTTCTAGGCCTCTGACTAATCTCTTAAAAAAGATGTTCCTTTTGTCTTTGATGATGATTGTGTAGAAGCATTTGAAATACTTAAGAAAGCCTTAATTTCTGCACCTATTGTTCAGCCACCTGATTGGAATTTACCCTTTGAAATTATATGTGATGCTAGTGATTATGCTGTAGGTGCTGTTCTAGGACAAAGAGTTGATAAGAAATTAAATGTTATCCAGTATGCTAGTAAAACTCTAGACAGTGCCCAAAGAAATTATGCTACTACTGAAAAAGAATTTTTGGCAGTTGTATTTGCTTGTGATAAGTTCAGACCTTATATTGTTGATTCCAAAGTAACTGTTCACACTGATCATGCTGCTATTAAATATCTTATGGAAAAGAAAGATGCTAAACATAGACTTATTAGATGGGTTCTCTTGCTACAAGAATTTGATTTGCATATTATTGATAGAAAGGGAGGTGAGAACCCCGTTGCAGACAACTTATCTAGGTTAGAGAATGTTCTTGATGACCCACTACCTATTGATGATAGCTTTCCTGATGAACAATTAGCTATCATAAATGCTTCTCGTACTACTCCATGGTATGCTGATTATGCCAATTACGTTGTTGCTAAATTTATACCACCTAGTTTCACATACCAGCAAAAGAAAAAGTTTTTCTATGATTTAAGACATTACTTCTCGGATGACCCACACCTTTATAAAGAAGGAGTAGATGGTGTCATTAGACGTTGTGTACCTGAGCATGAACAAGAACAGATCCTACGCAAGTGTCACTCCAAGGCTTATGGAGGACACCATGCTGGAGATAGAACTGCGCATAAGGTATTGCAATCCGGTTTTTATTGGCCTACTCTTTTTAAGGATGCCCGTAAGTTTGTCTTGTCTTGTGATAAATGTCAAAGAATTGGTAATATTAGTAGACGTCAAGAAATGCCTATGAACTATTCACTTGTTATTGAACCATTTGATGTTTGGGGCTTTGATTATATGGGACCGTTTCCTTCCTCTAATGGGTATACACATATTTTAGTTGCTGTTGATTACGTTAATAAGTGGGTAGAAGCTATTCCAACTAGTAGTGTTGATCATAACACCTCTATTAAGATGCTTAAAGAAGTTATTTTTCCAAGGTTTGGAGTCCCTAGATACTTAATGACTGATGGCGGTTCACATTTTATTCATGGTGCTTTTCATAAAATGCTTGCTAAGTATGATGTTAATCATAGAATTGCGTCTCCATACCACCCACAATCTAGTGGTCAAGTAGAACTAAGTAATAGAGAAATTAAATTAATTTGGCAAAAGACTGTTAATAGATCTAGAAAGAATTGGTCCAAGAAACTTGATGATGCATTATGGGCCTATAGAACTGCATATAAAAATCCTATGGGTATGTCTCCATATAAAATGGTTTATGGAAAAGCATGTCACTTACCTCTCGAACTAGAACATAAGGCATATTGGGCCATTAAAGAGCTCAATTATGATTTCAAACTTGCCGGTGAGAAGAGACTATTTGACATTAGTTCACTTGGTGAGTGGAGAACCCAGGCCTATGAGAATGTCAAACTGTTTAAAGAAAAGGTTAAAAGATGGCATGACAAAAGGATACAAAAACATGAGTTTAATGTAGGTGATTATGTTTTATTATACAACTCTCGTTTAAGATTTTTTGCAGGAAAACTTCTCTCTAAATGGGAAGGTCCTTACGTTATCGAGGAGGTCTATCGTTCCGGTGCCATAAAAATCAACAACTTCGAAGGCACAAATCCAAAGGTGGTGAACGGTCAAAGAATCAAACATTATATCTCAGGTAATCCCATAAATATTGAAACCAATGTTATTAACACCGTAACCCCGGAGGAATACATGAGGGACACTTTCCAGAATGTTTCAGACTCCGAAAAGGAATAGGTATGTGGTACGGTAAGTAAACCGACTCCAAAACAGTTCTAATAGAAATTTTTCTCCGTTTTGGAATATTTAAGAAAATAGGAAAATAAGAAGTAATCCGGGAAGGACACGAGGCATCCACGAGGATGGAGGGCGCGCCCTACCCCCTGGGCGCGCCCCCTGCCTCATGGGCACCTCGTGCGCCCTCCGGGCTCCGTTTTCTTGCATGATACTCCTTTTGGTCGGTAAAAATTCATTATATAATCTCCCAAAGGTTTTGACCACCGTACCATGACACAACCCTCTGTTTTTGTTTTGAGTTGTTTCTGCTGCAGATTAGAGTAAGATGTCTTCTCAAGAGTCAGTCGGGGAGAGTCGGGTATCTCATCCGACACCGGGTCCAGGAGAAAACAGCGATGCCTATCACTTTGGGCCATCAACTGAGGAGGAGATGGAGGCTGATTTGAAAAGGATAGATGCCATGGAGGAAGATCAAGATGGAGGAACTTCAGAGCACAGCAATTCCAAACTCGGTTATCCCTCCCAATGCTAGATTTCTTTCTTATGAAAATATGAAGAGTGTTACTTGTTCTCCCGCAGCTATGCAACATCCATGGGTGAAAGGAGCTTTGACCGTCACGGGTAAGCTCCGTAAAGAAATAATGGACCTCAAGCAGCAAGTCAATAAGCTCGAGGAAGAGAATCATATCCTAAGAGGCATCATCGCCAAGAATATCACATCACCACCTCCGAAGAAAGAGACATAAATACATGGGTATGGACACTCCCCTTGGCAACTGCCAAGCTTGGGGGAGGTGCCCCGGTATCATATCACCATCACACTTCTATCTTTACCATTTTTCTTAGTTCGATCCTTTTGGTAATATCTTCATCTAGTATAATAAAGTTTAGTATGATCTAGCTTTGAGTTTGTGTGTTGATCCTTATCTATGTAATCGAGTCCGTGAGCTATATATAATAAAGATTAGTCTTGAGTCGAGGGCTTGGTTATCTTGCTATGATCTTGAGGGAATAAAAAAAAGGGAGGGAAAGAATAAAAAGAAATAAAGAGATCATATTGATCTAATGGAGAGTAATGACTTCACATATAAAGAGTATGATGAATAAAAGTTGTTGAGAGCTGACAGACATAGTTTTGGTCAACGTTGCAATTAATAGGAAGTAATAAAGAAAGAGAGGTTTTCACATATAAATATTACTATCTTGGACATCTTTTATGATTGTGAGCACTCATTAAAATATGATATGCTAAAAAGTTGATGTTGGACAAGGAAGACAACATAATGGGTTATGTTTGCTTACATCCGAAATAAATTATATTGTCATGGATCATCCAACATGTTGAGCTTGCCTTTCCCCCTCATGCTAGCCAAATTCCTTGCACCAAGTAGAGATACTACTTGTGATTCTAAATATCCTTAAACCCAGTTTTGCCATGAGAGTCCACCATACCTACCTATGGATTGAGTAAGATCCTTCAAGTAAGTTGTCATTGTTGCAAGCAATAAAAATTGCTCTCTAAATATGTATGATCTATTAGTGTGGAGAAAATAAGCTTTATACGATCTTGTGATATGGAAGAAATAAAAGCGACGGGCTGCATAATAAAGGTCCCTATCACAAGTGGCAATATAAAGTGACGTTCTTTTGCATTAAGATTTTGTGCATCCAACCATAAAAGCACATGACAGCCTCTGCTTCCCTCTGCGAAGGGCCTATCTTTTATTTTTGTCTTATACCTTATACAAGAGTCATGGTGATCTTCACCTTTCCTTTTTACATGCGTTGGAAAGATCCTGATATATATATATATATCTAATTGGATGTGGGTTCTCATAAAGCATTATTGTTGACGTTACCCTTGAGGTAAAAGGTTGGGAGGCAAAACTATAAGCCCCTATCTTTCTCTGTGTCCGATTAAAACTTCATACCCATAAGTATTGTGTGAGTGTTAGCAATTGTGAAAGACTAAATGATAGTTGAGTATGTGGACTTGCTGAAAAGCTCTTATATTGATTCTTTCCGATGTTATGATAAATTGCAATTGCTTCAATGACTGAGATTATAGTTGCTAGTTTTTCAATGAAGTTTCTGATTCATACTTTACATTGTGAATAGATTGTTAATTTAGCATAAGAAATCATATGACAATATATATATGTTGCTATTCTAAGAATGATCATGATGCCCTCATGTCCATATTTTATTTTATCGACACCTCTATCTCTAAACATGTGGACATATTTTTCGATATCGGCTTCCACTTGAGGACAAGCGAGGTCTAAGCTTGGGGGAGTTGATACATCCATTTTGCATCATGCTTTTATATCAATATTTATTGCATTATGGGCTGTTATTACACATTATGTCACAATACTTATGCCTTTTCTCTCTTATTTTACAAGGTTTACATGAAGAGGGAGAATGCCGGCAGCTGGAATCCTGGGCTGGAAAAGGAGCAAATATTAGAGACCAATTCTGCACAACTCCAAAAGTCCTGAAACTCCACGAAAGTCAGTTTTGGAATATATTAAAAATATTGGGCGAAGAAAGCACCAGAGGGGGGGCCACCCACTGTCCACGAGAGTGGAGGGCGCGCCCCCTGCCTCGTGGGCCACCTGGAAGCCCCCCGATGCCCATCTTCTGGTATAAGGTGTCTTTTGCCCTGGAAAAAAATAAGAAGGAAGCTTTTGGGATGAAGCGCCACCGTCTCGAGGCGGAACATGGGCAGAACCAATTTAGGGCTCCGGTGGAGCTGTTCTACCGGGGAAACATCCCTCCGGGAAGGGGAAATCGTCACCATCGTCATCACCATCGATCCTCTCATCGGGAGGGGGTCAATCTCC
This sequence comes from Thinopyrum obtusiflorum, assembly GCA_036873465.1. NCBI lineage: Eukaryota > Viridiplantae > Streptophyta > Magnoliopsida > Poales > Poaceae > Thinopyrum > Thinopyrum obtusiflorum. The sequence goes on from JAAAWM010012001.1 coordinate 12,930, forward strand.
ATCAACATCTTCACCAGCACCATCTCCTCTCAAACCCTAGTTCATCTCTTGTATCCGATCTTTGTCTCAAAACCTCAGATTGGTACCTGTGGGTTGCTAGTAGTGTTGATTACTCCTTGTAGTTGATGCTAGTTGGTTTATTCGGTGGAATATTATATGTTCAGATCCTTTATGCACATTAATACCCCTCTGATTATGAACATGAATATGATTTGTGAGTAGTTATGTTTGTTCCTGAGGACATGGGAGAAGTCTTGTTATAAGTAGTCATGTGAATTTGGTATCCGTTCGATATTTTGATGAGATGTATGTTGTCTTTCCTCTAGTGGTGTTATGTGAACGTCGACTACATGACACTTCACCATTATTTGGGCCTAGGGGAAGGCATTGGGAAGTAATAAGTAGATGATGGGTTGCTAGAGTGACAGAAGCTTAAACCCTAGTTTATGCGTTGCTTCGTAAGGGGTTGATTTGGATCCACATGTTTCATGCTATGGTTAGGTTTACCTTAATTCTTCTTTCATAGTTGCGGATGCTTGCGAGAGGGGTTAATCATAAGTGGGATGCTTGTCCAAGGAAGGGCAGTACCCAAGCACCGGTCCACCCACATATAAATTTTCAAAGTAACGAACGCGAATCATATGAGCATGATGAAAACTAGCTTGACGACAATTCCCATGTGTCCTCGGGAGCACTTTCCTTTATATAAGAGTTTGTCCAGGCTTGTCCTTTGCTACAAAAAGGATTGGGCCACCTTGCTGCACCTTGTTTACTTTTGTTACTTGTTACCCGTTATGAATTACCTTATCATAAAACTATCTATTACCGATAATTTCAGTGCTTGCAGAGAATACCTTACTGAAAACCGCTTGTCATTTCCTTCTGCTCCTCGTTGGGTTCGACACTCTTACTTATCGAAAGGACTATGATAGATCCCCTATACCTGTGGGTCATCAGGGATCAAGCACCGTAAGATCGAACCCACTACCGGGCACCTCTTCCCATTGCAAGATAAATAGATCAAGTTAGCCAAACAAAACCCAAATATCGGAGAAGAAATACGAGGCTATAAGAGATCATGCATATAAGAGATCAAAGAAACTCAAATAACTTTCATGGATATAAAAAGATATGACTGATCATAAACTCAAAGTTCATCAGATCCCAACAAACACACGCAAAAGAGTTACATCATATGGATCTCCAAGAGACCATTGTATGATAATCAGTGAGAGAGAGAGAGAAAGCCATCTAGCTACTAACTACGGACCCGAAGGTCTACAAAGAACTACTCACGCATCATCGGAGAGGCACCAATGGAGGTGGTGAACCCCATCCGAGATGGTGTCTAGATTGGATCTGGTGGTTCTGGACTCTGCGGCAGCTGGATGAATATTTCGTTGACTCCCCTAGGGTTTCTGGAATATTTGGGTATTTATAGAGCAAAGAGGCGGTCCGGGGGGCACCCGAGGTGGGCACAACCCACCAGGGCGCGCCTGGGCCTCCTGGCGCGCCCTGGTGGGTTGTGCCCCCCTTGGGGCACCCCCAGGTGCAACCAGGGCCCATTGCCTTCCTTCTGGCCCATAAAAAATCATCGTGGAGTTTTGTGGCATTTGGACTTCGTTTGATATTGATTTCCTGCGATGTAAAAAACATGAAAAAAAATAGCAACTGGCACTTGGCACTATGTCAATAGGTTAGTACCAAAAAATGATATAAAATGACTATAAAATAATTATAAAACATCTAAGATTGATAATAAAACAGCATGGAACAATCAAAAATTATAGATACGTTGGAGATGTATCACCTACCCTAGCTATAAAGTTTTCAATACCATATAAAGGATATTTACTTATGGTAGTGTTCTCTATCTAATTGTTTGGGTGAAACAATATATGATGGATTGCTAAATTGTTCACTAACTGTTATATAGCTTTATCACCATTTTACCCTTCTGATATTCTCCTTTTCTTATGTCAGGTAACCGGTGAGGATATATAAAGGACACGCCAATAGCATAGCACCCTACTGCTGCCATTACATGTATGTATAAATTCTATGCTAACTTTAGGTTCTTCCCTTGCGGCCTTTCCTCTAACCATAAGAAGTACAAAGAAATGTAGTTGGTTTTTGTTATGTATATATAATTTGATGTATTTATCCAATGAAATGAAAAAGCACCTTCCTTGCTTTTCTAGCTTACAAAATTCCCCATTTATAGTAATACTTACATATTGTTGAAATTAAGCACTAAGATCTATGTGAGATAGTAATTTGGGAGGATGATTTACTTCTATATCGTCTGGATCATGTTTAATATTTTCTTCTAAGATTCGTTGTTCTTATCCTATCAGATACCAAATTTGCATCTTCCCTTGATTTAATTGCCTGCCACTTAATCTTTTGCATCTTTCTTTTGTTGTTGCCCATGTATCAATAATACTTATTTTCGCTACTATGTGTTGTGGTTGAATTACACTGAGTCCAACCTATCTGTGTGCTGTGATACATCTCCAACGTATCTACTTTTTCTCACGCTTTTCCTCTTGTTTTGGACTCTAATTTGCATGATTTGGATGAAACTAACCCCGGACTGACGCTGTTTTCAGCAGGACTACCATGGTGTTGTTTTTGTGCAGAAATAAAAGTTCTCGGAATGGAAAGAAACTTTGTGAGGATTTTTTATGGAATAAATAAGGATTTTTTGAGCCAAGACCCACCAGAGAGGGGCCCCTGGTTGGGCACAACCCACCAGGGCGCGCCCCCCTCTCCTGGCGCGCCCAGGTGGGTTGTACCCACCTGGTGGCCCCGCTGATGACCCCCCTGATACTATAAAATCACATATTTCCAGAAAAAAATCAGGGAGAAAGAATTATCGCGATCCACGAGACGGAGCCGCCGCCAAGCCCTGTTCTTCCTCGGGAGGGCAGATCTGGAGTCCGTTTGGGGCTCCGGAGAGGGGGATCTTCGTTCTTCGTCATCACCAACCCATCTCCATCGCCAATTCCATGATGCTCCCCACCGGGAGTGAGTAATTCCTTCATAGGCTCGCTGGTCGGTGAGGAGTTGGATGAGATTCATCATGTAATTGAGTTAGTTTTGTTAGGGCCCGATCCCTAGTATCCACTATGTTCTTAGATTGATGTTGCTATGACTTTGCTATGCTTATTGCTTGTCACTTTGGGCCCGAGTTCCATGAACTCAGATCTGAACCGTTTACGATCATTATATCCATGTTTTAGATCCGATCTTGCAAGTTATAGTCACCTACTACGTGTTATGATCCGGCAACCCCGGAGTGACAACAACCGGGCCCACTCCCGGTGATGACTGTAGTTTGAGGAGTTCATGTATTCACTATGTGTTAATGCTTTGTTCCGGTTCTCTATTAAAAGGAGGCCTTAATATCCCTTAGTTTCCAATATGGACCTCGCTGCCACGGGAGGGTAGGACAAAAGATGTCATGCAAGTTCTTTTAATAAAGCACGTATGACTATTTACGGAATACATGCCTACATTATATCGATGAATTGGAGCTAGTGCTGTATCGCCCTAGGTTATAACTGTCACATGATGAATATCATCCAACAAGTCACCGATCCAATGCCTACGAATTTATTTATATTGATTTTGCTGCGTTACTATTGCTATCATCACTGTTACACTTGCTACAAAATTACTGCTATCACTGTTACTGTTACCGTTGCTGCTGTCACTACTATCAAAACTATCAAACTACTTTGCTACTGATCACTTTGCTGCAGATAATTAATCTCCAGGTGTGGTTGAATTGACAACTCAGCTGCTAATACCTTCAAATATTCTTTGGCTCCCCTTGTGTCGAATCTATAAATTTGGGTTAAATACTTACCCTCGAAAACTGTTGTGATCCCCTATACTTGTGGGTTATCAAGACCTTTTTCTGGCGCCGTTGCCGGGGAGCATAGCTATATTTGTTGACTCACTTGGGATTATTATCATATTATCACTATGAAGAATCTGAAGGATCCTAAACCGAAGATATTTCCCTCAAGTATGAGGGGAGGTAAGAAACTGCCATCCAGTTCTGCTTTAGATTCACCTTCTGTTATGAGTAAACTTGCAACACCACCACATGCTATGAATTCTAATATGTCGCAAGTTATTGATGATGCTACTTCTGCTATGAATGATGCTTATGATGATGCTAGTACCTTGCTTGATAATGATGATGTGCCACTTGGTGATTTTCTTGATGAACAAATTGCTAGAGTTATACAACATGATATTGTTGAATCTGATGATGAGCTTGAAACTGAAACTCCTGAAACACCTGCTAGAACTAGCCTTCCTAGATATGAATTGCCTAAGGTACCAGAAGGTTATGTTATGAGTGAAGAAGCAACTAGAGATATTCTAGCTTGCAATGAGAGAGATGATCTAGAGAAATTACTATGCAAGTACAAAGAAAAATCTCTGAATGCTAGAATGAAATGTGATCCTAAGTTTGCTACTTCACCTATCTATATTGCTGATAAGGATTATGAATTCTCTGTCGACCCAGAGTTAATTACTTTGGTTGACTCTGATCCTTTCCATGGTTACGAAACTGAAACTGTTGTGGCACATCTTACTAAGTTGAATGATATAGCCACCCTTTTTACTCATGATGAGAAGACTCGCTATTACTTTATTCTCAAATTATCTCCTTTCTTATTAAAGGGTGATGCTAAAACTTGGTACAATACTCTTGCTCCTGGTTGTGTGCGTAGTCCCTAGGATATGATTTATTACTTCTCTGAAAAATATTTTCCTGCTCATATGAAACAAGCTGCCTTACAGGAAATATTTAACTTTGTGCAAACTAAAGAAGAGAGTCTCCCACAAGGCTTTGCCAGTTACTTAATGCTTTGCCTGACCATCCTCTTAAGAAAAATGAAATACTTGATATCTTCTATAATGGACTAACCGATGCTTCTAGGGACTTCCTAGATAGTTGTGCTGGTTGTGTTTTCAGGGAACGAACTATTGCTCAAGCTGAAGAATTATTGAATAATATCTTGAAAAATTATAATGATTGGACTATTCCTGAACCACCGCCTAAACCCACTCCAAAGAAGAGGGGTATATTATATCTCAGTCCTTAAGATATGCAAGAGGCAAAGAAATCTATGAAGGAAAAAGGTATTAAAGCTGAGGATATTAAAAATTTACCTCCTATTGAAGAAATACATGGGCTTAATACACCACCATTGCCTAAGGTGGTAGAGGTAAATTCTCTTATGATGTTCAATGAAAATGATAATCCTCACAATATGCATCCTAGTCAATGCCTTTATGAGTTTGAAAACTATATTAGAAAACAAGATCACTTCAATGCAAATGTTATGAAACAATTGAAATATAATTCTGATATGATTGCTCGCTTGAGTGACTTGTTATTTAGAATCTCAAATGATGTTAGAGGTGTTGGAAAACATGCTTCTATGGTTCAAACCCAACTAGAACAAGTTGCTAAATCTCAAAGAGAATTGCTTGATGAAATGAATCATAATATGCATGACTTTGCTGTTAGAGTTGCAACTAGAGGAGGTAAAATGACTCAGGAACCACTTTATCCTGAGGGACACCCAAAAAGAATTGAACAAGATTCACAAAGAAACAACACTAGTGCACCTAGTCCTTCTAAAAAGAAAAAGAAAAAAGAAAAATGATAGGACTTTGCATACTTCTAGTGAACCTGAAATAGAAAAACCTCCTGATAATGAAAATGAAACTTCTATCTCAGATGCTGAAACTCAATCTGGTAATGAACACTCACCTAGTGATAATGGAAAAGATAATGATGAGGTTCATGAAGACACTCAACCAAATAATGATAAAGAACCAGATAGTGATGTTGAGATAGAACCACCTGTTGATCTTGATAACCCACAACCTAAAAATAAAAGATATGATAAAAGAGACTTTGTGGCTAGGAAACACGGTAAAGAAAGAGAACCGTGGGTTCAAAAACCTATGCCTTTTCCACCCAAGTCAACTAAAAAGAATGGTGATGAAGAATTTGAACGCTTTGCTGAAATGCTGAGGCCAGTCTTTTTGCGTACTCGCTTGACTGATATCTTGAAAATGCCTCCGTATGCAAAGTATATGAAAGACATCATCACAAATAAGAGAAAAATACCGGAAGCTGAAATCTCCACTATGCTTGCTAATTACACCTTCAAAGATGGAGTACCTAAAAAACTTGGAGATCCGGGAATACCAACTATACCTTGCTCTATCAAAAAGAATTATGTGAAAACTGCTTTGTGTGATTTAGGAGCTGGTGTTAGTGTTATGCCTTTCTCTTTATATAAAAGACTTGACTTGAATAAACTCACACCTACTGAAATATCTTTGCAAATGGCTGACAAATCAACTGCCATACCTATCGGTATCTGTGAGGATGTGCCCGTTGTTGTTGCTAATGTTACTATTTTGACTGACTTGTTATGCTTGAGATGCCCGAGGATGACAACATGTCGATTATCCTTGGTAGACCCTTCTTGAATACTGCAGGGGCTGCTATTGATTGCAATAAAAGCAAGGCCACTTTTCATATCAATGGTAATGAGCATACGGTGCACTTTCCGAAGAAACAATTCCAAGTGAATGGTATTAATGTCATTGAAAAATCTCTGACAATTACTATTGGAAATTTTCAAATACCTCTACCTACTGTCAAAAAGAAATATGAAATGCTTATTGTTGGGAAAATGCAAATCCCCATTGAGGTAACTTAGTGATTTACGAAAGTTCTTCGGTTTTATGCTAATCGAAAGTGGTTGTTAATAAGACCTGATCAACCTTATTAATGAATCATTTTTGAGCGGTATGAAGTTGATGAATTGAGTAAGCACTACTTTCTGTCTTTACTTTTTATTTTCTGTTTTTATCAGTTAAATAAAATAAAATGCCATGTTTTGTCTGTTTTCTGAATTTCCTGTGCAATAAAAAAATGACCCAAAAATAAAAGTTCTCAGAATGCCCTGAAAATTTTATATGATTTTTTCCTGAATATTTAAGAATTTTGGTGCAAAAATTACCAGAGGGAGGTGCACCAGGCGGGCACAACCCACCTGGGCGCGCCAGCACCCCCTGGCACGCCCTAAGGCGTTGTGGTCCCCACGTGGGCCCCCTCACTTATCTCTTTAGCCCACATTGTCACCTACCTCCAGAAAAAAAATCGCTCCTGCTCTCTCTCCCGTGTTCTTGCTCATTTTGCTGCCATTTTTGATATCTTTGCTCGAAGCTCCATTTCCGAAACTGTTTCGGGGATTTGTTGCTTGGTATGTGACTCCTTCATTTGTCCAATTAGTTTTTGTTCTAGTGGTTTATACTTTGAATAAATAGCTACTCTTGGTGCTGCTGTAGATGTGCTTGCATGTTTAATTCTTAGTGTTCTAAGTAGTTTGAATGCTTGCTATGGCCTCTATGTATCCCTATGAGTAGTTGCTATTAGTTTTGTGAAGTTTTGTTGGAAAATTTTTGTGAACTAAAAATTCAGATTTTTGTTCATAGGAAAAATTGTACGCGGACATGATGAACCTATTTGGAAGGATTTCCTCGAGGAGACGATCCTTGGGGGCATCTTCTAGTGACAGTGCTGCTCGTCGGTCCTATGTTGAACCAAGTGAAAATTCCACGCGAGATGCCGCCACCAAAACATGTTTATGGCCTTGCGATGAATATATGGTGCAGGTGGGCATTAAGGAGGAATTTGAGCAATATGTTCACAATGCCGGTCCCGGTCCCTACCTTTCAGATAAGTGTGAGCAACGCCATCTTCTCACTGAGTCATTTGTCAAGGAATTTAAATATTTTCCTCGTGAGTCTAGGGTGTCGTTTATGCTTTATGATAACCCATATACTATTTCACTAGAGAACTTTGCTCACCATTGCAAACTTCCATTTTGGGGTTCGCTTGATGAGCCAGCGAAGGCTGAGTATGAGACCTTCTTGACTAGCCTTTGTTACGGTGAAAATAGAGGGTGAGACAAGGAAGAATAAAAAGTGTTCACTTTCCCGCAATCCAGTATTTTGCATTATTTAACGGGAAATGCATAGTAGGCAAGCAAGACTGCAGCATACTCTGTTCGCCAGACTTGAGCCTCATTCACACCGCTCTCACTGGTGAAAGGAATTATAACCTTGGAGCGATTGTTGCACGTAGACTTCAGCATAACGCCAAAAGTGGCTGGTTTTATGGTGGAATTTATGCCACACGTCTAGCACGAGGGCTGGGTGTTTCACCTTTGCCCTTTGACCCTATCCTACCCACTCGGTATTTAGATTTTGATGCTTTAAAAGAGCATAAGATTCTCGCGGGAAGGGCTGATAACTTCACTTACAATTTGTTGTTTAACCAGTCACATGTTGTGGCCACATATTTGCCTGCACCTGCTCTCTTTGATTATAACAGCAAGGAAAGGTATTTTGTTCTTGAGAGCGAGGCCCGAGCTCACAACGCAGCAGTGTTGGCGGCACGTCGTGTTGAGGCATATGCACCGAGAGCCTCCGTGAGCTACCACGCCGACTACTACCCTCCAGGCTACTGATCGATCACCAACTTAGGCCAAAAGCCTAAGCTTGGGGGAGTACATGTTTCTCACCGACATTATATTCATGTTCACATATCATTCTATCTGTCGGTGTTCACACTTTTTCATTGTATCATCCATGCTTAGATTTATTTTCTTGCTTTCTTCTTGGGTGTTTGAAAAACTTTAGAAAAACCAAAAAAATTAGTTGTAGTAATTTACTTTCTATGCATGCTAGTAGTAGTATTAAAAAGAAAATCCAAAAAGATTTCCTTGTTCCTCTTTTGCTTGTTGGGAGCTTTCCCGTGTAAATAGTTTTCCTCGTTTTTGCTTTTTACTTGCTTGTTGAAGAAAACCAAAAACTCCAAAAATATTTCAGTGTGTTTCTCTGAATTTCTTTTCTATTTATTCGAGTTGTACCGAGGAGAAGACCACGATGAAAATGTTGAGTGGCTCTCATATGAATAACTGTTGAACTAATAAAGAGCCCATTTTACCTTGTCTTCTCCTGTTGAGTAAAATGTTTGCAGATTCCAGCTTAGTCCATGGCACTCTTGCACTATTATTATTTTCATATCATTAGGTCGTGCAAGTGAAAGGCAATAATGACGATATTCGATGAGCTGGCCGTGGCAAAGAGAAACTGGTATGAACTCGACTTGTTCTTGTTGTGTAAATATGTTTAACCTAGTGCCCATGATTCAGCCCATTATGATTAAACATGTTTGCAATGACAATTAGATATTATAGTTTCTCATGCCATGCATAAGTAGCTGGGAGTTAATAATGATTTATCTTGGATATCAACATAGTGTTAAAATGATTGTGATGTAGTATGATGATATGGTATCCTCCTCCGAATGTTCGAGTGGCTTGACTTGGTACATGTTCATGCATGTAGTTGAATCAAAACCAACATCGCCTCTATAATGTTTATGTTCATGGTGTTCATATCCTACTCATGCTAGTGTCCAATGTTACTTATGCATAATGCCTGGTCATGATCGTTGTTGCTCTCTAGCTGGCCGCTTCCCAATCTTAAATTGCTAGCCTTCGCCTGTACTAAGTGGGAATTCTGCTTGTACATCAAAACCTTGAACCCAAAGTTATTCCAGATGAGTCCACCATACCTACCTATATACGGTATTACCCTGCCGTCCTAAGTAAATTTGCATGTGCCACCTCTAAAAACTTCTAAAAAATTATCCTTTTTGTGTGCCTGGATCGTTCATGGAATGACAGGAGGTGGTCGATATCTTCCGTGCTAAGCATGTTATCCTCAGGTCGAGTGTTTATTCACTCACCATCACACGAGGAAATGGGCGGTATTAGGGATGCCCAGTCCCAAATTGCAAATATGAAAAAGAGTTCATCTCTTGAATAATCAAACAAAAACTCCCAATGGAGTCAAAACTTTTACTTTCCACTTGGGGACCGCCACTAGCGTGCTTAGCATGGAAGATGTTGATAACTGATGGTCGTGAAGTGAATAAGAAGGGTGCATGTCTCAAAATTATCATTTATCTCTGTTTTAAAAATTGAGCTCTGGCACCTCTGCAAATCACTGCTTCCCTCTGTGAAGGGACTTTCTATTTACTTTTATGTTGTGTCATCACCTTCTATAAACCAAGCGCCAGAAACTGAGTAGAGCACAGCTGTCATGATTTATGCATTGTGTATAGCTAATGTTGGGTGCATCATGACTGGATCTTTTCTACCATGAATTACAATGTTTAGTCGCTGCTTGAACTTTGGAGGTGCTCTGCATTTATGTTTTGCGGTCTCAGAAAGGGCTAGCGAGATATCATTATTGTCATATTATATCATGGTTGTTTGACAATATGTTGCTGTTTGAGATATCTTATTATTGCTTGCTAGCTGATTATGTCATTGATATGAATCATTATAATCTTTAAGAGTTATTGTCGACATGGTTAGTTATAATGTTGGCTGAAAACCTGGGTGCTATTTAAGCTTATTTATGCAAACAAGAGCAAAAGAGTTCGTAAAAGTTTTTCTTTCTCACTTTCAGTTTATAAACTAAATTGCTTGAGGACAAGCAAAGGTTTAAGCTTGGGGAGTTGATACATCTCCAACGTATCTACTTTTTCTCATGCTTTTCCTGTCGTTTTGGACTCTAATTTGCATGATTTGGATGAAACTAACCCCGGACTGACGCTGTTTTCAGCAGAACTACCATGGTGTTGTTTTTGTGCAGAAATAAAAGTTCTCAGAATGGAATGAAACTTTGCGAGGATTTTTTATGGAATAAGGATTTTTGGAGCCAAGACCCACCAGAGAGGGGCCCCTGGTTGGGCACAACCCACCAGGGCGCGCCCCCCTCTCCTGGCGCGCCCAGGTGGGTTGTACCCACATGGTGGCCCCGCTGATACTATAAAATCACATATTTCCAGAAAAAATCAGGAAGAAAGAATTATCGTGATCCACGAGACGGAGTTGCCACCAAGCCCTGTTCTTCCTCGGGAGGGCAGATCTGGAGTCCGTTTGGGGCTCCAGAGAGGGGGATCTTCGTTCTTCGTCATCACCAACCCATCTCCATCGCCAATTCCATGATGCTCCCCACCGGGAGTGAGTAATTCCTTCGTAGGCTTAGTTTTGTTAGGGCCCGATCCCTAGTATCCACTATGTTCTTAGATTGATGTTGCTATGACTTTGCTATGCTTAATGCTTGTCACTTTGGGCCCGGGTGCCATGAACTCAGATCTGAACCGTTTATGAATTCATCATTATATCCATGTTTTAGATCCGATCTTGCAAGTTATAGTCACCTACTACGTGTTATGATCCGGCAACCCCGGAGTGACAACAACCGGGCCCACTCCCGGTGATGGCCGTAGTTTGAGGAGTTCATGTATTCACTATGTGTTAATGCTTTATTCCGGTTCTCTATTAAAAGGAGGCCTTAATATCCCTTAGTTTCCAATATGGACCCCACTGCCACGGGAGGGTAGGACAAAAGATGTCATGCAAGTTCTTTTAATAAAGCACGTATGACTATTTACGGAATACATGCCTACATTATATCGATGAACTGGAGCTAGTGCCGTATCGCCCTAGGTTATAACTGTCACATGATAAATATCATCCAACAATTCACCGATCCAATGCCTACAAATTTATTTATATTGATCTTGCTGCGTTACTATTGCTATCATCACTGTTACACTTGCTACAAAATTACTGCTATCACTGTTACTGTTATCGTTGCTGCTGTCACTGCTATCAAAACTATCAAACTACTTTGTTACTGATCACTTTGCTGTAGATAATTATTCTCCAGGTGTGATTGAATTGACAACTCAGCTACTAATACCTTCAAATATTCTTTGGCTCCCCTTGTGTCGAATCTATAAATTTGGGTTAAATACTTACCCTCGAAAACTGTTGCGATCCCCTATACTTGTGGGTTATCATGCTGCAGGTGCAAGCCCTGGATAGGAGGTCCGGTGGGTCTGCGACAGGCTGGCCATGCTTGAAGACGCAGTAGAGGTGCGCAGTAGAGGTGCAGCCTCATGCCCACGGCGACAGCATCGAGCAGCTCGCCATGCTGGAAGGGAAGATTAAGAAGCTGTCGAAGCAAAACGAGCAAGGTTTATAGTCCCCTAACATTGTTTCCTCATTTTATTACCCGATCCCATATAAGCCTAACACAAGAACCAGAACTGCAATTGTTGGATATGGGATAAGTCTACTATTGTTTCCTAAGCACATGCATTTATCTGTCATGTTCTGTTATTCCTGAAGATAAATGCTCCTTTGTTGTATTATTTGAAACTCTCCCATAGTTTCAGAAACATATGTGCCCACGGTCATCGAGCCATGGCTATGGTGGTCATGTTGGGTTCATCATGGACATCGTGCCATGGCCATGGCTGGTTATGGTTTGTTCTCCTTGCATAATTATGAAGCAGGTGTTGTGCCTTAGAATGTTCAAGGCTTGCTACATGAGCTAATTAGGTCCTCTGGCTTGCTAATTGACTCTTCTCTTCTAGCCGTGCTTCTTCTGTACTCATTTAACTTTGATAGGCGCACTGCTACATTTAGTTGGTTAGTAACTTTCTATAATAATTTTGTCCATCAGGTATTCCTGTGGAATAACTATCACCTGCCTGATCATATTCATGTGGTACCCTGCAGCTCATGTACCTGTGTTGAACATTCCATGTGCTTAAGATTTATTAAACCATGGAATAAATATGGGAAACTAGCATAGAACTATAGATACACTGTTTAGGCCTTGTGTACTTATGTTCAGATTGAAAAATTCATGCTTGTTGAGATTATAGTTACTGGCCAAGAACGGTTCTATAATTGATGCTTGTAATTTGCTGTCAAGTATTGGATATGATGGGTCTTTTCGTAAATACATATTTTTTATGTAGAGAAAAGCCTGGTTTTATTTGTAACTGGGCAAATAGCCAGTCTATTCATTCATTTTTTTTAAATTATCTTAACCTTTAGTTGGACTCTTTTTTTCATGCATAACGCCCTTCCTTTAAGAAACTTTCTAATCAAAATGACTGGAGTGCTATCATTTGGCCATACAAAAGCATAGATGAATTGCAAGTGATGTGGTCGATGCTCGATATTCATGTGATGTATGTGATACCTTTATATTTCAACCTTCCTAATCAAACAACTTTGAGTGTGCTAAAATTCACTTGTAGTTCCAGTGGGTTTTACTAAATGGCTTTGTAGCTTTAATTAGTGGATTTTGGTAGTTCCAGTGGATTCAGTGTGTACTGTTTTGGTTCTATTATATTTTTAAACGGTTATTCATATCAGGTTGCCCGTCGTTTGCCTAAGTTGTGGTTTGCGTGTCTGTCGCAGGTGCCGTCAAGGGGGCGGCGGCCCAGGAGCAGCACGAGGACCCTAAATTTGGGTGAAAGAAGTATATCACGGGTGAAATATCACGATGGCATTGTTATCATGCACTCCCTTCGTTCCTAAATATAAGTCTTTTTAGAGATTCTTTTTAGTTTTTTTTAATCAGTGGCTTGCTAATTAGGCAAAAACAAGATACTAAATCATGCCAAACAAAAGAGGCAGTCATTTAATCAGCAAGATTTTCACAACAAGATACTAAATCGGTGGCTTGCTTGCATGATGATAAGTTTTGACCACAAGAATGTTCTAACAAATCTTATCCTGGATTGCAGCCAAAAGAGAACTGACTAGGCCCCGGTCATCTCCACCCCTGATGGTGCTCCTAGACGTGCTACACATCGCCTCCTCGCCTCCTTGGCCGCTTCGGTACCAGTGGCGTTCGGGCTTGTCGGCGGGATGTGTTGACGCTCAAAAGTGGCATGATTGTAAAGAGTAGCTTGAAGCTATGTCAAGATTAATTCAAACTTATTATTGAAAGTCACCATGAGATGGCTCGCTTGGGGGGGGGGGGGGGGGGGGGGGGGGGGGGGGGGGGGGGGGGGGGGGGGGGGGGGGGGGGGGGGGGGGGGGGGGGGGGGGGGGGGGGGGGGGGGGGGGGGGGGGGGGGGGGGGGGGGGGGGGGGGGGGGGGGGGGGGGGGGGGGGGGGGGGGGGGGGGGGGGGGGGGGGGGGGGGGGGGGGGGGGGGGGGGGGGGGGGGGGGGGGGGGGGGGGGGGGGGGGGGGGGGGGGGGGGGGGGGGGGGGGGGGGGGGGGGGGGGGGGGGGGGGGGGGGGGGGGGGGGGGGGGGGGGGGGGGGGGGGGGGGGGGGGGGGGGGGGGGGGGGGGGGGGGGGGGGGGGGGGGGGGGGGGGGGGGGGGGGGGGGGGGGGGGGGGGGGGGGGGGGGGGGGGGGGGGGGGGGGGGGGGGGGGGGGGGGGGGGGGGGGGGGGGGGGGGGGGGGGGGGGGGGGGGGGGGGGGGGGGGGGGGGGGGGGGGGGGGGGGGGGGGGGGGGGGGGGGGGGGGGGGGGGGGGGGGGGGGGGGGGGGGGGCTTTTCCTTGCACGGGAAGTCCAGCCGCCTCTTATATACTTAAGGGGTGACGGCCGATTGAACAACACACAATCGAACAAATCATCTACCACTTTTTATCCTTCTCCCTCGTATCATCTTCCTCGTTCTTCGTTCGTTCTTCTTGTTGCAGGGCGGCGAACCTCGAGGCCCTAGGGGCGATCAGGTCGACCTAGGGCAGCCCATAGCCGCCGCGCGCCCTGACGGGGTCCCTCCCGGGCGTGTGGGGTTTCGGGTCCTCAAAAGCGCCAGCCGGTTTGCTTGCGTACCGCGCTTCCGGCCGGGTCTCCTTCGACGTGAGCTGCGGTGCACCACCCCCGGCGTCGAGGGTACACAGTGACGTGTTCGTGTGCGAACACACTTTTTGGCGACTCCGCTGGGGCCGAAGCTTTGAACAGTCTCCGGCCCGTTCTTGCTACGAAGAGATCGTCATCTAGGGTTTGCAATCTACAAAGTAACATGAATACCCAATTCACTTATGTAGATGCAAATAATGCATATGTTGTTGCTAGATCATTTAATGAGCATAATGTATCGGCTAGCCCTAGTTTTATCAATCATGCATCTAATTATGTGGAACAGCCGATTCAGAATAATCTCCATGCTTCAACTTACAATTTTAGTAACATGCAACATATGTATCCCAACCCTCATGCATCGGCAACCCCACAAATCCATATGCCGATGAACAACATGATGAGTTCGGTTAATCAAGTTGAAACACCTCATGTAGGAACTTTCAATAGCATGCAACAAAGTGTTTCACCTTTTTATTCATCGGCAACTAATTTGCAACATGTTAATCCGGACATGCCGGTGGATAGGGGAATTGGTCATGCTACTACTAGTTATTCGGCCAATTACCCTCAATCATCATATGCTACGCCTCATGTTACTAATTTTTTGGCACCATACGCAACTGTTGATGTCCATAATTCGGCTGCGCACCTTCACGGTCATGGCCGAATAGGTGAAACTTCCGCAGGAGCACAAATGCCTTCACCTACTACCGTGGCGTATCATGTTCCCCCTACACAATTACAGAATTTCGGCAACATCTCATTGCCGAAAGAGTCTAAAAGCATCGGGGGGCAACCATATCCAGACTGGGTAATTGAGAACAAACTTACATTCTCTTGTGATTTGTGCAACTCTATTCGCCAGGAACTAATAGAAGGCGGGAAGCCTCATGATTTTGCTGCTGTAAAAGCAAGAGTTGTGCAAATGATGCATTCGCCTAGTGCTGTACCATCAAGTGTACCCCCTAAACAATTGCAAAGTTTCGGCATCTCATTGCCGAAAGATTTTCAAAGTATTGGGGGGCAATCTCATGAGGATTGGATGGAAATTGAGATGAAAAAGTTTAAAGCTCGCCAAGCTGAGATGTGGGCTAAAATTAGACAAGAGCGAGAAGCCTTGCAAATTCAAAAAGAGAAAAGTATTGATTCAGGTAACAAAGAAAATTCGGTTATTGAAAAAGCTGAATCAAATAGTACGTGCGCCGAATCAACTAAAGAAAAAGAAGTCTTGTCAATTGATAGAACCAATGAGAAGAATGATGATTCAAGTGATGAAAGTGCTCCGGTTGAAAAAGCCAAATCAAATACTATACATTCCGAATACATCAAATCCAAAGAGGCAAGCATCGTTAAGAAAGGGCATGACAAGCATAGCAAAACAGTTGTGCTTGATTTTTCTGAAGTTAATGGAACCTTCTTCCTGCCCTATGAGTTCCGTGCCATAATAATTGATAATCCTCAAGGACAAGAACAAGTAGCCGAACAAAGTTCGGTTGACAAAGATCTTCAAAGTAATGATGCACGGAATCAAGAAAAAGGCGAGGGCAAGGCACTGGAGAGCCATTCAATAGTTGAGCAAGGTATTATTCAAGTCATGCAACCATCATGCTCTCCCAACCCATTTGAAGAGGTATGTCTAGCAAGTGATTTACCTATTTTTCGATGTGGTCGCAACTTTATTGTTGATACATCTATTAGAAAAATTCTCATAAGCAATCTTGAAAGACCAATGAAGAAGGGTAATTTATTTGTTAGCAATAAAATTGTTGCAAAGCATATCGGTCAACACATTATGCCATTTATAAAGACCGATAGTGACTTATTGTTGCAGCCAAGGCTTTCCCCATTGCTTTATCTAAAGTTCATATCTAATTGGGTAGCTTTGCTTATTTATTACTTGGCTTGCATTTGGTCTCAGTTGAGACATGTATGCTCTAACTATTTTCGTTTCAGAAATATAAATCCAAGGTTAAATTCTTTTGAGAAATCCAATGCTAATATTATATCTTATCCAAAGACATCGGAGATAGAGTGCAAAACACAATGCATAGCCGAATGGGGAGATTCTAAATCTGAACCATTCGTTTGCTTACCTCCAAAGCCGTTCTCACAGCAAGATCGGCTAGAAAATAAAAAGTTTACCTTCAGTTCAAGCATGTGTGATCAAATATTTGATTTGTTGCTGAAAAATAATTACATAAGAATTCTTGATAACCATGTCAAACCATCAATTCAAGGACGAATGTATTGTAGGTTGCATCATTCGTTCAAACATAATTTTGAGGATTGCAATATGTTTCGTCAAATAGTTAAATCGGCCATTGATAAAGGACGATTAAAATTTGTTGAGACACCAATAGATGACGAGTCTATTCCAATTGGTCCTGATGGCAAAAGGTTTTTGCATCGGCTACTTCAAGCCGATCCATTTAAAGAGAAGGTAAAAACTACAGGTGATGGGATCGAGCTTTCAAGTAATCAAGTTGTTGAAGAGCATAATGAACATAATCTTGAGGGCGAGAATTCCATCGAAGCTACAATGGAGACGCCAAGGACTGGGGGGCAGCAAGCAAATCCAATGATCGACGAAAGCAAACCAAAAGAAAACAAAGGCCGAAATAAGCGCAAGTGTAAGAGATCAAAAATCACCTTCGCTGAACTATTGGATAAATATCAAAAGAAGAGTGAAGAGAAGAATGCTTATCAGCCAAATCATGCAAAGAAATCAAGATCACCCCCAAGGCGCAAATATGAGGATCGGTATTGGCAAAGTGAGAATTTTAATGCAACATATTCATATCCTTATTTTGGGCCGCCAATGCCAATGCCGTGGATGCCTCCCTATGCTCATGTAGATTCATATCCATCATGGGACAGGTATGATACAAGGGCACATTCTCCATCTTATTTTAAACCATCTCACCAATATTATGCAGCTCCGAGAAGATCAACATTTGAACAATCATATGTTAAAGACCGTTTCAATCATAAGGAATCGGTCCAAAGCTCAAGGAAGAAGAAAGAGGTGGTAAAGCAAGTTTACCGCGTGAAAAGAGATGGTCGTAAGTGTGCTAATTCAGATTTGATCTCAAATAACAAAGAGCCAATTAAAGTGTTGACATTGGCTACAAAAGGCAAAGAAGTGAAGCAATCAATTGATAAAAATCAGAGTGCCAAATCTGAAGAAAAGAGGTTGAGGGTGCACAAGGCCCAAAACGAGTTGCCATTGGTTGAAACAAAATCACAGCCGACATGGCCACTCGGCTTATCGTATTGGCAAAAGAAGGAATTAAAAAATCTTAGTGCACAAGAGCTGAGAAAGAAGAACATGGCATGGGTTCCCAAGAGGGTAATTCCGAACAAAAATGATGTGCATGCTTCTATTGCAACAAGTATAAAAGTGAAGAAAGAGAAGGGTGGAAGCAACAAACAATTAAGCCGAAGGCGTGCATCACAACATCAAAATCTTCGGTTAGCACATCATCCATTTTCTTCAACCATGCCATTGATGCCTTTGACATGGAATTCATCCCTAGGTATGATCAATTACCCTCCATGGATTTATTTTGATCCGTGAATGCAACATAATTTTCTATATCATGAGAGGATATTACCAAATCACTATACATTTGGTTAGTTACATTTTTGTTGCTAAGACAAAGGGGCCGAAATATTTTATTGCTATTTCATTTGTTTATTTCGGCTATACATACTTTGGTGGGTGAATTCTACACGGACCTCATGGTAATGGCCGATATTCATCTATCGTCCTAATTAAGAGTATGTCAATGCATGGCCGATGCAATATTCTAACGTCGTCCTTAGTTTGATTGGAGAGCGAGACAAGGTATGTGCTCATGAAAATTTATATTTATATGGAGTTGAGACATCATGACCCATGTCATTGAATACATGATGCATAGACCAATTCATAGTTACAGAATTGGCTAGGGGGCTTATACTTTGTTTGGATATGTTTTGGCTTATGCGTCTTTGAGATCTATAAGAGGCCAAATCATAGCTGATTTTTATTACTGAACATCAGATTAATGACATGCATAATATTGATACTAGCCTTGTCTCTTTAGTACTATGGAGATTATGTTTTGATGGTTCAATTCGTAGCAATGGCCAAAGTGTTGGTGTTGTTTATATATCTCCTGATGGTACTATTTTTGAAGCCTCATGCCGCTTAGAATATTTTTATGCACGATTAATCAAAGCCGAATATGCATCGTTATTCGGATTAAATCTTTTACTTGCTATAGGTGCTATACATATTGAGGCTTTCGGTGATTCGTTATGAGTAGTGCAACAAATATCCAAGGGTTATCAATGTTTTGACGAATCACTTATAGTTTATATTGGGGTATGTCTAGATGCAAAATTTACCTTGAGTTGCTTTATTTAGACATGACAATTTGAAAGAGTTAGCACAGCAAGCATCCGGCTACTATGTTAATCATGGTGTATTGCATTTCTCTCATAGCCGATGCTTCGTCTTGTCAACATAGGTAAGGCCGAACCGAAGTCCACAGCTTCGGCCACTAATGAAATTTTTATGCAGGCGGAAGTAAGGATTGGAGAAAGTTTATTGTTGATTATCTACAAAATCCTAGCAAAAGGGTGAACAATATGGTTCGGAGGATGACCTTGAGATACATATCCATGGAACTTTACCATCGGATTGTTAATGAAGTTGAGAAGGTTTCGCCCAAGTTTGCATCAAGCATTCAAAAATGATAATGGCCGATATATAATTATTGCCCTAAGCATATAAATGGCCGATGGAGTGTTGACATCGTCCTTAGAACCAACACGGTACAAGTTATTTTCCGGCACGCTAGCTTTGCCGAAAAACAGGGGGGCATGTGTTGACGCTCAAAAGTGGCACGATCATAAAGAGTAGCTTGAAGCTATGTCAAGATTAATTCAAACCTATTGTTGAAAGTCACCATGGGATGGCTCTCTTCGAGAAGATCAAGATGGATATGAAAATGGCCTAAAACGGAGCTCGGATGCAAAAGTTATGACAGTTCAGAGATGCTCATGTTGACACCAGATTAAGGAATGGCTTGAAACCAAATTAAGATGACCTCAGATGGAAAACGTTTCAACATGAAAGTTGTGCGTCTCGTCGAAGCGGTTGATTTTGATATAAGAAATGTCTCAATCGGAGTTCGTATGCAAAAGTTACAGCCGAAAATGCGCGGCTGCATTAGGATG
Source organism: Thinopyrum obtusiflorum (assembly GCA_036873465.1). Taxonomy (NCBI): domain Eukaryota; kingdom Viridiplantae; phylum Streptophyta; class Magnoliopsida; order Poales; family Poaceae; genus Thinopyrum; species Thinopyrum obtusiflorum. The sequence continues at coordinate 32,973 of JAAAWM010012001.1, forward strand.
GCCGGACACTCCGGGAATGATCATCCGGGTTTTGGATTTCTCCGGGGGGGGGGGGGGGGGGGGGGGGGGGGGGGGGGGGGGGGGGGGGGGGGGGGGGGGGGGGGGGGGGGGGGGGGGGGGGGGGGGGGGGGGGGGGGGGGGGGGGGGGGGGGGGGGGGGGGGGGGGGGGGGGGGGGGGGGGGGGGGGGGGGGGGGGGGGGGGGGGGGGGGGGGGGGGGGGGGGGGGGGGGGGGGGGGGGGGGGGGGGGGGGGGGGGGGGGGGGGGGGGGGGGGGGGGGGGGGGGGGGGGGGGGGGGGGGGGGGGGGGGGGGGGGGGGGGGGGGGGGGGGGGGGGGGGGGGGGGGGGGGGGGGGGGGGGGGGGGGGGGGGGGGGGGGGGGGGGGGGGGGGGGGGGGGGGGGAGAGGGCCCAAGGCCTGTCATAAGTCGGCGTTGGTCTCCGGTTGGGCCTGGTGACGCATGTGGGTCGAAAAACGCTGGTGTGAGCAGACCCGGAATTGCGTAACAGAAACAAAGTAAGATCCACGTATTGGAGGTGCGAGACCCTCTCTGGAAAAATGTGGGAGGCAACGCTTTTTTTTTTTAGGATTGTGGGAGGCAACGCTGGTGATATGCCCTGAACTGGCAGCACAAGAAAGCATCTTAGCAAGATCGTCAGCCACAAAATTGAAGAGAATAGGGGAAATAGGGTCATCCTCCCTAAGACCCTTTCATTCTTGAAAAATGGGCCAACAACCCCACTATAATTGTGTGACCATTAGAGACCAATTGCATAACCCAGTGGACATAGGCAGGGACAAAAGAATGTGCGAGAAGAATATCCAAAGGACCAGCGCACACAGTCATAAGCTTTCTCGAAATCAAGTTTCACGACAACCACCTCACGCCCCCTAGCATGGATGTCTTGGAGCAGCTCGTGAAGAGAACGGATGTCGTCCAAGATGACTCCTCCCTTGATAAAACTGGATTGTGAGTGGCTAATAATTTTGTGAGCGGAAATACACTGGTTGCAAAGGCCTTAGACGACAATTTGCAATATTGTTGATAAGAGCAATGGGTCTAAAGAGTAATATCGGTTGCACCCTTAACTTTAGGAATAAGCATGAGGATCACATAGTTGAGTCGCTTGATGTCGACAGTGCCCAAACAAAATCCCTCCATCTTTTTGTAAATTAGAGATATAAGCCATCACCATAATTTCTTACAGAACAGGATCGAAAAGCCATCCGGGCCCAGAGCACTGGCCGCATTGGAACAGGAGATGGAGATGGCCAGATGGCCTCATCCATCCCCTCATAGGACAGGCGGATCATCAAGGCCTCATTTTCTGTGGGAGAGACGCACTTCAGCCGGCCGAGCATTGGAATCAAACCTAAGTCAGGTGGCTGGAAGCTGAGAAGGGAGGTATAAAACTTGTAAATGTGAGAGGTAATGGTATGAATGTTCAAGGTGATAACATTGTCAACTGATAGAAGATTAATCATGAATTGCCAGCGACAGAAGTATATCGTGTTGGCGTCGCCCTTCAGGGTCCAAGTCAGGCTACCCCTTCTTTTCCAGTAAACCTCCTCCGAATGACGGAGAGACACGAGCTCAGCTTCAAGGTCATATAGAGGTGTACTACTTCCTTTTCTTCCGCAGCAGCAGTTCCCGCAACAGGCGAAAGGGAGGCGGAGAGGTTCCCTCTGTTGGCCGCCCGCCAGGCCGTGGGCTCCTCCCCTCTCCGGTGGCTGCTGCAGCAGCGGGCGAGTTGGGGAGCCTTGAATCTATGCCCTCAGTCTGTACACAGTAGAGATAGAGTTTCAGGTGTTGTCGTTTCGATGATGGTGGCGACGACATGACGAATAAGTCTTCCTCGACCTCAGCCTCAACTCGGCGTCTTCCTCGGAGGCGGCGACGAGGTAGCAGTGTGTTAGAATTCGGCGTCGGCGGTCTTGTCTGCATCTTCTAGACCTTGAATTTGTTTGCTCTCGTTGGTGACGGCACCTCGACATGTTCGTGGTTCGTGAAGCTGGCGCAAGTGGTGATGCAGTGCCGGTGTGGCTTCTCTCCAGTGTGCTGGTCCTGTTGGGCCGAGGATGGAGATTTCCCACTGTCAATAATCCGTGCACATAACCAAGGTTATTGCTGGCTCCAGGAGGGAGCAGTGGTGATGGCGGCAGCGGCGGCGCGCCCTCGATCATCCCACGCTGGTGTGGTTACTGGATCGATTCCCCATCGTTCTGTTTGTAATTCTCTACTTTTATGGGAATGCGTTGTACCACTGCATAATTTCAGTATAGTTCTGGGTCCTATTCGAACAAAAAAGGTCATAGTGGTGTCACCACCCAGTGGCATTCAGGCCAGGCGAGTCCGCTATCGGGTCTAAGGTCTTAGTCTGGTCAGCAAGCAAATGTTTGGACTTAAGGGCCTAAGCGCGAGAATTGGTCCCCGAGCCTTTCAGGAATTTTCAGTTCATTGTAATACCTTGATAGTTAATGAATAGATCAGAAGTTTTCTCGCAAAAAAAAAAAAAGCAACGACTTCAAGAAGGGAACGACGCTCAAGCGCCACCTTCACCGCATCCAACCACCAAATGTAAGACTCTAGGTTATCACCCTGAAGAACATGTCCGAGCATATCCGAGCAACGCCTTCAACAAGGTAACAATGCAAGAACATCACCATTGTCAGGTATAACCAACTCGGGTCAGACCTTGGATTTTCACCCCGGAGCTCGAGACCAAGTGCTCAAGAAGCACCACCACATCGAAGTCAAACATGTGTTGTCGCCATCATTTTTCCATGATCCCAGCAGCAACATGCGCCGGGCTAGATTCAAAGTGAAATCTGGAAGGGGGCGGAACACATTCTCACCTAAATCAACAATCAGCTGCATATGATCAGAACCAATATGAGATTCGGCCATCAACGATACTCAAGGAAACCTAGCTAGTTTCCCAATCTGAAAAAAGAAAACGTGAACCGAGACATACCAAATTAGGGTCCAACCGCCGCTTGCACCAAGTGAACCGGGCCCGACTCGATGCAACTCGCGTACCGCCGCAGAAGTTTCACCTATTCGGCCATGACCGTGAAGGTGCGTAGCCGAATTATGGACATCAACAGTTGCGTATGGTGCCAAAAAATTAGTAACATGAGGCGTAGCATATGATGATTGAGGGTAATTGGCCGAATAACTAGTAGTATCATGACCAATTCCCCTATCCACCGGCATGTCCGGATTAACATGTTGCAAATTAGTTGCCGATGAATAAAAAGGTGAAACACTTTGTTGCATGCTATTGAAAGTTCCTACATGAGGTGTTTCAACTTGATTAACCGAACTCATGATGTTGTTCATCGGCATATGGATTTGTGGGGTTGCCGATGCATGAGGGTTGGGATACATATGTTGCATGTTACTAAAATTGTAAGTTGAAGCATGGAGATTATTCTGAATCGGCTGTTCCACATAATTAGATGCATAATTGATAAAACTAGGGCTAGCCGATACATTATGCTCATTAAATGATCTAGCAACAACATATGCATTATTTGCATCTACATAAGTGAATTGGGTATTCATGTTACCTTTGTAGATTGCAAACCCTAGATGACGATCTCTTCGTAGCAAGAACGGGCCGGAGACCGTTCAAAGTTTCGTCCCCAGCGGAGTCGCCAAAAAGTGTGTTCGCACACGAACACGTCACCGTGTACCCTCGACGCCGGGGGTGATGCACCGCAGCTCACGTCGAAGGAGACCCGCCGGAAGCGCGGTACGCAAGACAGTCCGGCCGGCGTTTTTGTACACCCGAAACCCCACACGCCCGGGAGGGACCCCGTCAGGGCGCGCGGCGGCTATGGGCTGCCCTAGGTCGACCTGACCGCCCCTAGGGCCTCGTGGATCGCCGCCCTCCAAGACGAAAAACGAACGAAGAACAAGAAAGACACAAGGGTAGGGGATAGATGAACACGAAAAAGTAGTAGATGTGTTTGTTCGATTGTGTGTTGTTCAATCGGCCATCACCCCTTAGGTATATAAGAGGCGGCTGGACTTCCCGTGCTAGGAAAAGGCTTGGATCCACGTCCAAAACCCTAGTCAAATTCGGAATCCGAACTTTCCAAAACTGTTCGGTTTACAACCTGGCTGCACCTTGCGGGCCATGTTTGAGGCAGTAAAGGACTTCGGATGGAAACGAGCCCAAAAGCAATCTTGACCGTTTCGACGAGACGAACAACTTTCATGTTGAACGTTTTTTGATCAGAGGCCATCTTGAGGGAGTTTTCGGCTGTTTTCCGAAGTCTGCGGCAGAAAAATCCAAAACCCGAACAAACATCCCCGGAGTGTCCAGCCATCCTCGGAGAAATCCAAAACCCGGATGATCATTCCCGGAGTGTCCGGCCATCCTAATGCAGCCGCGCATTTTCGGCTGTAACTTTTGCATACGAACTCCGATTGAGACGTTTCTTATATCAAAATCAACCGCTTCGACGAGACGCACAACTTTCATGTTGAAACTTTTTCCATCTGAGGTCATCTTAATTTGGTTTCAAGCCATTCCTTAATCTGGTGTCAACATGAGCATCTCTGAACTGTCATAACTTTTGCATCCGAGCTCCGTTTTAGGCCATTTTCATATCCATCTTGATCTTCTCGAAGAGAGCCATCCCATGGTGACTTTCAACAATAGGTTTGAATTAATCTTGACATAGCTTCAAGCTACTCTTTATGATCGTGCCACTTTTGAGCGTCAACAAGGTCATCATCGTGTTCTTTGTGGACCCACGCGCCACGAATTTGACCATATTTAGCCACGATCTCAGCATCATTTGTTTTGTTCTGTATACATCACTCTGAATTCTTATGGCATACAGTTACAATTCAGCAGCCAGGAGCTTGAATAAACTCTACTTTCTAACAGTCATTTGTGTTGTTGCAGTACAAATTAAAAGCTGAAATACCACTATACTATTGGTCGATCTATCCAAAAAAGCATAGTTTTTCAGAGAACCAACGCATGACACCCGCGAAAAAGAAAAGGAAAAACGCAGCTGCTTCAGAGGACCTGCTTTCAGAGAGCAGAGCAGAGTAGCCTAAACTCCATTGGTTGCTTGCACTGCACAAAGGACAGCCTTGCTTCACCTTTTATTTTTTAGAAAAGGAGGATTGCCCCCGGCCTCTGCATCAGAAAGATGCATGCGGCCATTTATTAAGAATAATCGTATAACAAAGTCTCGAAAATAAAAAGGCTCTCACAGAGCAAGACATAAGAAAGAAAAGCCACAACCGGCGGCAAAAGGAGAAATAGGCAGCTAAACACCTATCCTATTACATGACCGCCATCCAAACAGGTTGAAGATACCCCGAGCTACCATCTCCCATCGGGCAGACCCAGTAACCAAACGCTCCCTGGCCTCCGTCGGAGTGAGTAGCGACCACATACAGATTAAAGCAGTGGCCCTGAAGATAACCTGCAAAAAGTGGATATTTGTTTTCCTGTTAAAAACCAAATCATTCCCGCAGTTCCATATAGCCCATAATAACGCACATACTCCTACACGGATATGTTTCACTGTATCTGCCTCAACTCCATTTAGCCACGCCCCAAATAACATGCTTATGCTGTTCGGAGGAGCAATATTAAACGCTATATGTATTGATCGCCATAATGTTTTTGCCATCGGACAGTCCAGAAAGAGGTGTTTGATAGATTCGTCATGGTCACAGAAACTACATCTCTTAGAGCCTTCCCAATTGCGTTTTGCCAAGTTCTCCTTAGTCAGAATCACTTCCTTATGGACAAACCACATGAAGACTTTGATTCTTAAAGGTACCTTGACTTTCCATATATTCACCGATCTTGGGACAAAACTCAAATTAATAATATCTAAATACATAGATTTCACTGTGAAGATTCCATTCGTCGTTAATTTCCAATGCAGACTATCAGGTTGTTGAGAGAGGTTAACATCCATCAACCTTCTAATGAGATGGATCCACTGTGCCCATCTATTCCCTATCAAAGACCTTCTGAATTGAATATTTAGAGGGGTGGACTGTAATACTGGGGCAATGCATACTTCTTTACGCTGGACAATATTATAGAGAGATGGATATTGTGTTGCTAGAGGCGTCTCCCCTAACCACGTATCCTCCCAGAATCTCGTAGACGCACCATCTCCAATGATGAACTTAACTCTATTGAAAAAGGCTGATTTCGTTCTCATCAAGCCTTTCCAAAAAGGCGAATCATTGGGTCTAGCAGTTACCTGAGATAAGGTCTTAGACTGCAGGTACTTATTACGCAGAATCTGGGCCCATGTGCCCTCTGTCTCTACAGATAACTTCTATAGCCATTTGCTGAGTAAGCATCTATTTTTTACCTCCAAATTTTCAATTCCAAGACCTCCTTGGTCTTTTGGCCTACAAATGATGTCCCATTTAGTAAGTCTGTATTTTGTTTTTAGCTCATCACTCTGCCAGAAGAAGCGCGATCGAAAGAAATCCAATCTTTTCTGTACCCCTACCGGTACCTCAAAGAAGGATAGGAGGAACATTGGCATACTCGTCAACACCGAGTTAATGAGAATTAGCCGGCCTCCATAAGACATAAGTTTACCCTTCCAGCAACTTAGTTTTTTTTCAAATCGATCTTCAATACACTTCCATTCTTTATTATATAGCTTGCGATGGTGAATCGGTATGCCCAAGTAGCTGAAAGGCAAGGAGCCCAATTCACACCCAAACTGTTGTTTGTAAGCTTCCTGTTCGTCCTTGGCTCTCCCAAAGCAGAACAATTCACTTTTGTTGAAATTAATCTTTAGCCCCGACAACTGTTCGAATAAGCATAGCACAAGCTTCATATTTCTGGCCTTCACTAAATCATGCTCCATGAAGATGATTGTATCATCAGCATACTGTAGAATGGACACTCCCCCATCAACCAGATGTGGGACAAGTCCTCCTACCTGGCCATTTTATTTAGCTATTCCTATCAGAACTGCCAACATATCCACAACTAAATATCCTTTTTATTATTCTTCATCTGCGAAATAGCCTCAAACACCTCTTTCTCCGAAAACGGGGCAGACAAAATCTCCTTTTCGTCCGTCGCGAGTTGAGGAATATCCTCAACCATGGATTCGTCCGATGACACAAAGCTCTCCTCCGGAGCCCCAAACAACTGCTTGTAGTAATTAGTGATGTACAACTTGAGGTTCTCATGCCCCACGATTGTACCCTCATCCTGTTCGAGCTGAAATATCCTTTTCTTACGGTGTTTTCCATTAGCAATCATATGAAAAAACCGTGTGTTATCATCACCTTGTACGATTCTACGTACCTTAGCTCTAAGTGCCCATTTCAACTCTTCTTCCTGAAGCAACACTCGCAGTCTCTGTTCCGCCTCCATCTTAGACTCCAGCTCCCCGGAATCAAAAATGGATGACTCGGCTTTCAGGTCAAGTACATTAATAAGATGCAGGAGCCTTTCCTTTTCCACCTTATAAATGCCGCTCATATGCTTAGCCCAGCCTCGAAGAAACTGCCTCAAGTGCCTTATCTTATTTTGCCATCTCTCCAAACTCGATCGCCCTCCTGAATCCTTCGCCCATTCCCGAGCTATGAGATCTAGAAAGCCCTCTCTCTCAAACCAAGCCAGTTCAAAAGAGAATATATTCTTGTTTCCCACATGTGTCGCCTCCCCAACGTCCACAAGAAGCGGGGTATGATTAGAAATCCCACGCGAAAGCGCTTGGACTGTCACCAGAGGAAACTTCTGTTCCCATTCAATGCTGGTAAGAACCCTATCCAACTTCTCATAAGTTGGATTCGGTAGGGAATTAGCCCAAGTAAACTTTCTGCCTGTAAGTTCAATCTCCCTGAGATCAAGACTTTCAATGATAGTGTTAAACATAAACGACCATCTGCCATCAAAGTTATCATTATTCTTTTCATCTCTTCTCCTTATGATGTTAAAATCTCCCCCTACAAGAATGGGGAGCCGCTCATCTCCACAAATTCGCACTAAGTCCGCCAGAAAATCTGGTTTCAATTCAGGTTTTGCAGCTCCATACACTGCCACCAGTGCCCATTGGAAACCATCAACCTTTGATCGAACTCTAAATTTTACAGCAAATTCACCAAAAGTAACGTTCCAGACCACTAACGTCTCACACTTCCCCCAATTAATATCCCTCCGGACCTTCCTCTTGGAGGTAAACAGTGCCAGTCAAAGTCAACTCCCCCAGATAGTGTACCTAGGAATTGAGAAGTAAAGTTATCTCTACCTGTCTCAAAAAGGGCTATAAAATCCAACTTGTGATCGATAGATGCTTCCGCCAGAAACCTTCGTTTAGCCAAGTCTGCCAGACCTCTGCTATTCTAAAAGATTCCTTTCATTTTTCATCAAAATTTTTTAGCCGTCCATAATCTAGCACTTCTACGCACCGCGGAAGCCGGATAAATTTTCCTCTTCCAAGTGCACTTAGGATGAACCTGCTCAGCAACTCGGTCCATATAACCGAGCTTAGTGAGCTTATGTTCGTCTGGTTCCATGGGGGTCGACTCCCCCTGTGACACCAAACTCACATCCTCAGCGGACCCTGCGGGAGAAGCTACAAGATCCTCACAAAAACAATCAAGAGCCCTAACTCCCAAAGCATTAATCTCCGAGTCATTTAAAGGTTTAACAGCCGCAATATTGCGAATCATCTCTATGGCCCACTCAGCCTCAAGATCAAATAAATCATTCACTGATTTTGCAATTTCTTTACCGTTACTACCCAACGAAACCCCCAATTGATTCGCATAAAGAAAAATATCATCATCGGAAAAATGCTAAATTGAATTGGATATGTTAACTGACAAACCTGTGGTGCCCTCAATGTCATGAAGCTTGGCCGCCCTCATGGCGCGCCCCAGCTGCAGGTCGTTAGCATCCGGTTGATCCTCAATGTGGCTGCTCGTCCATCTGCCTTCGGAACTGGGATCCGGAATACCTCCGAAAGCAACAATGCCGTGTGTGTAGGCCCAACCGGGTCCAGGCCACCTGCCTGTATCCCAACTAGGCCACCCTCCTGCGCGCCCGTGACGCCGAGACCGCCTGTCGTGCCCCTCCCTGGGCTCCCCAGAGTGGCCGGTGAGGGAGCGGCCGTCTGGGGCAACCCCGAAGAAATCGTCGGGCCGCGAGTAGGAGTGATCAGCCGATGTAGGAGTGATGGGCCGCCAGCGATAACGGTCCCCCTCGCCGTGGCCAACTCAACCACCGGGGGACACCGGGCGCCTCCCCCTTGTTCCCAGTCAGAGTCGCCACGGCCGCCACGGGTGACGGCGGTGCAGACGCCGGCGCTGTCCCGTGGGGAGACAGCGGCCCCGGATGGGAGAGAGGGGCCTCCTGCCCGCGGGTCCCCACCCCATCAGTCCCGCCAGATGTGGCGCGCACACTCGCGCATGTACTCACAGGAGACGCGGCGACCGGGATCACTCGAAGATCCTCCTTCGGTATCTCATCCACCTCAGTCACCGGCAACGGCGGTAACACATGCTCGGACGGGTCATCCATCTCCACTCTGTGGCCCCAAAGACGACTAGGGGCCGAAGTGCACTGAAAGATCCGAACCGGAGTGTATTCATGGGTGTAGATGATGGAGCCACCTCTTTGGCCGACTCCGACGTCGAAGAGATCTGTCCGTCTGCCCTCGGAGCGCCGTCGCGCTTCTTAAGTTCAGAGTTTTTATCCTGTTTTCCTTTGCCATCATCACCCTCAGTCATATCAACATCATGCTGCCCGTTGGCCTCCTGAAAAATCGGAGGTGTTTCAATCTCCACATCCAAGTCATACATCACTCCCTCATAGGTCCAACGTACCACACCTGGCACAAACTCGATATCAACTACACTGACGAGCAACCGCACCACACCATGTGCGCGAGTGAAGGGCATATCCACATTCTCGGTCTTACCAATAAGAGAACCGAGACTGCAGGTCACCGTGTAGTCCTTAAGAGGCTTAGGCGGAGCCCCCGAAAAATGAACCCAAATCTGAGAGAGCGGGGTTCCCTTAGGCGTCTTCTGCTTCCACTCATCAAACTCCAAAACACAACTAGTTCCTTGCACTCTGCATAGGCCAAACTTAAGAAGACGGACCAGGTCCTCCGGCGTCGGGAAGTCAACCTTGTAAGACTTATCCTCAAGTGTGACCAGCTCCCACTGAAAGTTGCCTGGGGCCAACTCACGCAGCTGCTGCACTACTTGTGCATCCGTCAAAGACCCACCAGTGACTTTGACTACTCCCGTTCTCGAAGTCTCCGTTGAGTGAGCAGGTAAGTCCACAGTGGGTGACTCAAAAAAGATAAGCTCGGGGCAGCACACACCATAGATCGTAACCACTGGCTTGGGCCCTAGGAGTCTCGGACACTCCCCCGACTCATGCAGCGGTTTGAGACACGTATCACATAATTCCGTGGTGCACTCAGTAATAAAATGTCCCGGCTCCCCACAGCGATAGCACATCATCTTTTCTTTCTTGCGAGCCCACTTCGAAGCTCGTTCACCTTCTGCCTTCTCAGAACCTTTGTCAGAAGACAAGTCCCGATGCTTGGTCGCAACCTGCTTGGCAGTAGGAACTTTCACAGCCGCCAAAGCCTTCACCGTATCCATGGCCGCCCCAGACAAGGCCGGTGCAACAGCCGTCCCCGGCTCCGAAGAAGTCACCCCATCCGTTGCCACCTCGGTGGTCTTCGCCGGTGGTGGAGGCATACGTGGCAGAGGAGGCCTCCATCGATTGGCGAAGGAGACAGCCTTGCTTCACCTCCCAGATAGTCCTACACGAAATTAGTATGATGTCTGAATCTCTGCAGGTAAGTGTATATGACATTATGGCTGATGCTTTCCCTACCCGTATCCCTGCATGGATTCGATCATCATGTAAACATGAGATTCCAATGGTCATGACATTAGGTAAGAATACTCAAAACTAGTAGAAGTTGTAATAGCAGTCGTACATATATCCTTCCTTGTTCCGCTGGAGTTTCATTCCTAGTCCTCTTCTTCCACCAATTGATCCTGGCAAGCAAAACAAAGCAGTGGGAGATATATTTTTAGCTATCCTATATCGTACTGATGAAAACAATATGCGTGGAACCAACAAATATTAGATTAAGTAAGAATATTATTAACTACTAGATTGAAAGAGACCAAAGTATTACCTGATGAATATTTGTCTCCATGATGTACGGGTCGGATGTGTAGTGTAAGTGCCATTTCTTCTCGTCTTCTCCATCATCTGCATAAGCCTCGACTTGCTTGATATGACTGAACTTGTCCCAGTCGGAGCTAGATTCGCCCTCAGCCATGGAAGTGAGTACTGCTTGGTTGCAGGTCAGAAGCAAATGACTAGGCTTTAAGTTTGCAGGTACACTGGAAGTTGATTTTCCCAGCGAGAAACTCTCAGCTAGAGTCTCCGGAGTGCAGCCATCTCCTGTAGCATCTCGAGCTTTGGGCAGTACTTGATTGTAAGCTTTTGTAATTTTGGAAGATTGGAGATCTTGACCAATTCGGGTATGTCATACAGGTCGAGCTCAACTATAGAAACAAAATTCTCTAGAGAGTTGAGACCTTGGACATCCCATATTACTAGCTTCTTCAAAGCCATTGCATGATACATAAGTCCCGGAGGCATATGGCCCAGTCTGCAAGAAGTGATACGAAGTTCCTCCAATAAGGGCATAGCTTTAACTTCCGTCTCCCAAACCCACTCCTCCTATTCCTCCATTGCATGAAAACTCAACCTCTGGAGTTTGGGAAACACAGCAGCCAACTGAGATGAAGGACGGTGCCGTTGATTGTACTGTCGAACGAATTCAGGACCGACACACTTGATTACTGGAGCCTGCTCCACATGTAGCCACTCCAAATACGGGAGCCTACACAAGCCATCCGGGAGTTGGGTGCAGCAAGGCAGATGTTCTAGGACTAGCATCTTCAAGCTCTCGAGGGGCACCATACCTGTGGACGTCATCCATCCTGGGAACCGACGGCCAAAATATCTTTTTATGGTGATTTGTTCTATGCAAGGCTGAGGACATAACACATCAAACACCGCCTCAATTATTTGCTCCTCCTCCTTGAACTCAGAGACTCCTCCTTGGACCAACCCATCTCCCACTCTAACACCACATTTTAAAACAAGTTTGGTCAGATTTTTCTTTGCATTTACCCTCGCCTTTTCAGCCAACAAGGCTGTAGGTACATTTTCTAGGCTCCATAGTGAAAGGCAATTGAGCTGTGAAAGAAGCCCCAACTCTTCCATACTACACCAGTCACCATCAATATAGGCTGGAAACCCACATAGTACCCTCAAATTTGTAAGAGCCCGGAAACCCCTAGGAATAGAGTTTACACATGTGTCCTCAATATCAAGAAATCTCAACCCTTGAAGCCTGACAATGCTATCTGGAAGTTTCACAAAACTTTCACAACCTTCAAGGCTAATATGCTGTAGGAATTTCATCTCATGGATGTTCTCTAGCAGTCTACAAATATCAGTCCTCTTTAATACCAAATATCTCAAGTGCTTGAGTTGGTACACACATTCAACCAGTGCAGCAATATTTGCAGATTCAATATGTAGAAGTCGTAGACTTGGGAAGTTAATCAATGAATCAGCAGGCGGAATTTTGAGGCTTCCGGTTAATATTAGTGACCTAAGCAATTTCTGCTCTCTAAAATATCTCCACTGAAATACATCTGATCCCACTCCTTTGGTTTCTATAGACAATCTAAGAAAAGTTGATGATCTAAGGTTTTTTTTAGCAGTATCTCCACTGTGAGCTACTAGTGTTTCATCACTAGCCATAAATTGAGCAAATGAGCGAATGACATCATGCATACTGCAGATAAGTTGGCTAGGAAATGATGAATCTATCTCTATAAGGTTCCTTAATATTAGCCCTTTATAAATCATTTTCCCTTCTTCTTGTTCTTCAAGACTATTCGAGCCTCCTTGAACCAATCCTTTACAGATCCACATGGACACGATTTCAATATTATTTAGCAGTACCTTTTTGGGTTTAAGGGAGAAGTGCAGGAAGCATTGTTTTAAGCAAGGGGGCAAGTCCTTGTAGCTAAGATATATTGCATAGTTTAGCTCATCAGACATTGGAGATGATGACCATATATCATCATCAAGAACATCTTCCCAATCATGCCGTGATTTATCCTTACTGCATAGAAGTCCCCCGATCACTTTTATAGCAAGTGGTAAACCGTCGCATTTTGTTATAATTTGAAACCCAAGATCCTTTAGCGCATCAACCTCATGTCCGTTTTCCTCTGTTGTGAGTACCTACAACCAATTTAAATCTATAGCTTCAATAAGGAGAACACAACAACTGACATTGGTGATTAGCTAATGTAGTTGTATCATTTACTAATAAAAATGTTAGATCAGTGAGCAAACAAAAGTAATACCCCCTTTCACCATAAATGTCTCTCGGTTTGTATATGGACATAACCTTTCTCAATTAAATTCTACAAAAGCATGATGTTTCAAATAAAAAAGTACTACAATATGAAAAATATTCCAGGATGGATATAGTAGTGTCAATTTCATGTTATCAATGTGGGTAAAGTATCGTTATAGCCAAGCTTTGAAATATTTGACTGACCCAAGTCCTAAGATAGCCTATATTCAGAAGGAATATAAATTATGCACTACCTAAATTAAATGATAGTGGAGAAGTTTAAAGTCATGAATACTACCAATATTAATTAATTAATTATCTACTAAAGCTCACATCATGCACGCATGTGTATTATGCATTTAATTTTATTGATGTATTTTCAATTATCTCATTTATTATCGTAAACACAAATGCCTTAAGTACACGTATACAACATGAATACTTCGTCCAGTCCAGACTATAGGTTTTTTAGGACACGACACAGTCCCCACGTTGATACATTGACCATTAAGTTATATGCAGGTTTGTTGCCTCACATTACCTTGTATAAAAGTAATGTCAATCCTCTACCAGGTTAATGTAAATCATCTACCAGGTTAATCTTTCTTGATACTAGTTAATCAAGTGAAGACATGTACAACTAGAAAGTATGCAGGGAAACAATAAATTATCCTTAACTTGATTATAAAACCATGCAGTCAAAAGTTCGTCTCATATACGTTAACCTGGAATCACTACTTTTTGAGCGAACAAAGATACATACGTAATAGTGCACATGCTACTAAAAGATGAGTTGTTATATATCTTGAGTTTGAGGCGGTAAAAACCTGATTCTTGAGCAATGACCATGCATCTTCAGGCCCTAACTTGTCAACACGGTGGCAGTGTGCAGCCTTCATGTTTCGTGCAACAGTTTCATGTCTTGTGGTGATGAGGACTCGACTGTCCGGGCCACCATAGCCAAAGGGAGTCATTAGCAGTTTGTCCCATGCATCAACTCCCCACAGATCATCGAGCACAAGAAAGAACTTCTTATTCTCAATGGCGTTCATGAGAGCATCGACAAGTAGGGCCCTGTTTAGAGCCCCACCCCCTCTAGGGAGGTCTCCCCCAGCGGCAGTGATGGCTGTACTTAACAGCTCAACATCGGTGAAATCATGTGTGATGCTAAGCCATATCTTCTTAGTGAACTTGCCTTTGATAGCTTCGTCATTGAAAATCTTCTTGCTGAGGGTAGTCTTGCCAATCCCGCCCACACCAACAATGGCAACCACCTTGAGGCGACTAGTCTTGTCACCACATGTCTCCCTTGTAAGCACCTCCACAAGGGCTCTTGTGTCCACCTCGATCTTCTCGCCAACAACACCTGAGCGCTCCATCAATGAATCCGTTTTGCGGTCAGTGGCAAGAGATCGAGCCGTTATCTGGTTTTGGTAGCTTTCCAGTTTGGCAAATTTGAATTTATTGCCGCGCTCACAGATGCTATCGAGATCCTTGTTAAGTGCCTTGATGCGGGTGCCGATGTCGTGGGCGTGGAAGGGATTCCGCATGCAGAAGCGGAGAGGGTTAAGGCACCCCAAGTCCTTGGATGGACCCTGCTCCATGGCCTTGAGCTGACATAGGTCAACGATGTCGGTGGCCTGGTACATGGCACGCTTCAGTTCCCCCACCCAACTCCGCACACTCTTGTCGGTGACGTCCCTCCTATCAGCATCCGCAAGGAAGTTGTTGAGGTCCCTGAGCTTGATGCCCAGGTCGTCGATCTCGCCGGAGACCCCGATCAGCATGGCCACCTCATCTCTGGCCATGTCGGCGAGCATCTTGGTCACATAAGACGCCAAAGCATTAAGAACCCCCGTCATTTAGTATCAAGGGTTTTCTCACTTGAGTTGGTATTGAAGAGCTGCATGCAGATAAAAAAGAATAGAACTATCAGTAACAATTGATTGGTGACTCAAAATAAAAGCGAGATGAGCATCGAGCATGCATATCCTAAATTTAGATGTGAAATAGCTACGAACTAGAACCAGCAAAGGTAGAGTGTTTGTGTAGCGGAGACAGCTAAGATCACCTTGAATGGATGAGTTGAAGAGGCGAATGGATGGCTCGTCCTTGGTTCTCTTGCCGCACCTAAATGGCCTCAGGGCGTATGAGCTTTGGGCATTACCAAAGGCCATGTCTTGCTTCCGGCGACCGGCGTCTTGTTAACTCTAGTTTAGCATGGATTGTTAATTCATCTGATATGGATCGATCCACACAATGACACAATTATGAATTTTGCATGTAAACTTTTGTTTCCTGGCCTTAGGTTAAGCCGGCGGACGGACGGTGCCACCAATGTTGTTTGCCCGGACGGTGCCACCAATGTTCTAGCTTAGCCAGACATACGGACAGCCTTTTTGGCTTTTCTGTGTTCTAACTTTCATCTGTCGTTACCGAGTTGCTCATCTTCCTTGTTGTTTGCATTAATTTGTTTAAGTTGTGAGTATACATAATTTGTCGCTTCGTGACTAACGAATTTTTTTTGAGAGAGAATCTGAAGCCCTAGACATTATTTGATTGCATTGCACAAAGAATCAGCAACCCGTGAGGAATTCCGAGCTGAGATGAATATCTACTTTCTCTCTAAATTAGTAGAGTAATCTCTAGTAGGATTCAAGATGGCCAGGGTAGCTAGGCAGACACACCATGCACGTACTAGTATGGTTGCTGTTGTGGTTGGCCAAATAATCAACACAAGAGCAGAATTTGTACAAATAGAGAGCGCATGCAGCAGTTAGTTTCAGAACCCTCAAGAAAACTAATCTGACAGTCCGCACAGAGCCAAACTGTGTAAAGTTTGAGAACCCTGGACATGGACGATAGAAATAAAGTGACAAGATCCCCTTGGTTGCGCTGCCCTGTTTTTGCTCTGTTTCAATTTCAGAACCTAAAATCTTCCTGGCTTGTTGGCCTTTCAAATAAATAATACCAGAAAGCATCAAATTAAGAGCTAGCAGCCACGTACGGCAATATCACATATGCACAAGAAGAAACTAAAGAAGATATTAATTGTTAGAATAAATCAGAGGCACACAGTTGATCTACCGAGGACCAAGCAATCACACGAGGCACGACACCGAGATTTGTTAACGAGTTCATCGATATGGCTATATCCCCGGGGCCTGACTACGGGCGCTCCTCCCCGTGACACCGTCACAATACTGCACACCGGCCACCTGGAAACCGGCACACGCCGCCGGCTCCCCCTGTGCCTGTGCTATTTATGTTGGCATAGGTTACATCATGCGTCTACCCCGCATTATATGAGAGGCCTAGGATACAAGTGTCCTACTAGGACACGGCTCCATTCCCTATCTACACACCATACGACAACCTACCTTGTATAATAATATTCGACACAATTCTAACAAACTCCACCTTGGCGAATATTCTCCACCACCTTGGATTCATCTATGCGTCAAACCTCCATGTACATTGGACTTGAGATTATACCATGAGCATCACTGCTACTCCCAGACTTCATGTGACTCCACCCGCAACTGTAGTCCCTTCTCGTCTTCTTCACAGTCAACACTCGAGCGAAATTTATTTCCCCATTACTCTGCTTTTTGCTCCCAACTTTCGGAGTATCCGTTCAACGCCATCACACACCGACCACTGTCTGCTTGAAAGTGAACAACTCACATATTGGACGCCACATCTAAGTGTTGCCTGAACTCAACATCACCGCTCTTTCTTGACCGTATGTCTGAAACTTGAAGGAATTTCACTGTCACCCTGTGTCACCCTGAGTCAAATTCACAGTTGTCTCACCCTTTTCCCGGATAGTCTCTAACATGTCCCACCGCTATAGCACTCCACCTCCTGTCTTGTCATCCGCACTTTGCCATGTGCATTGAACACCACAGAATATACGGCCATGTACTCTCTCAGCTTTTGACAATTTCAGACTTTCTGCCACTTTCTCAGATTCTCCATGGTCAACTCCTGTCCATCAACCGGCACCGACAGACCCACTCACCAACTTGAATCTGGTACTCATCAACACTGCTTCAGTACCCTCCGCACACTTTGTCTGACCACATGTCTAACCACTAGTGCCTTGCCCTGTCGCTGTGTCCCGTGCTTCCCGCACGCCTCGCCTCTATCACCACGTCGAGCCTCTCCTGTCCCGGTCGAGTCTCCAGGGTCGCGTACCCACACCACTCAACCCCTACTGCAGAGAACCACCGATCATCACCGACCGATGCCGAGTATCACGTCTCCATCAGACCACTGGTTGAAGGGAAACGTTGCATGGAAAAAAAAAATCTAGGCACACGCAATGATCTATCCATGGAGATGCATAGCAATGAGGGGGGAGAGTGTGTCTACGTACCCTCGTAGACCGAAAGCGGAAGCGTTTATTCAACGCGGTTGATGTAGTCGTACACCTTCGCGATCCGCCCGATCAAGTACCGAACGCACGGCACCTCCGCGTTCTGCACACGTTCAGCTCGGTGTCGTCCTCGTCATCTTGATCCAGCAAGTGGGGCGAGGTAGTAGATAAGTTTGGGGGGGGGGGGGGGGGGGGGGGGGGGGGGGGGGGGGGGGGGGGGGGGGGGGGGGGGGGGGGGGGGGGGGGGGGGGGGGGGGGGGGGGGGGGGGGGGGGGGGGGGGGGGGGGGGGGGGGGGGGGGGGGGGGGGGGGGGGGGGGGGGGGGGGGGGGGGGGGGGGGGGGGGGGGGGGGGGGGGGGGGGGGGGGGGGGGGGGGGGGGGGGGGGGGGGGGGGGGGGGGGGGGGGGGGGGGGGGGGGGGGGGGGGGGGGGGGGGGGGGGGGGGGGGGGGGGGGGGGGGGGGGGGGGGGGGGGGGGGGGGGGGGGGGGGGGGGGGGGGGGGGGGGGGGGGGGGGGGGGGGGGGGGGGGGGGGGGGGGGGGGGGGGGGGGGGGGGGGGGGGGGGGGGGGGGGGGGGGGGGGGGGGGGGGGGGGGGGGGGGGGGGGGGGGGGGGGGGGGGGGGGGGGGGGGGGGGGGGGGGGGGGGGGGGGGGGGGGGGGGGGGGGGGGGGGGGGGGGGGGGGGGGGGGGGGGGGGGGGGGGGGGGGGGGGGGGGGGGGGGGGGGGGGGGGGGGGGGGGGGGGGGGGGGGGGGGGGGGGGGGGGGGGGGGGGGGGGGGGGGGGGGGGGGGGGGGGGGGGGGGGGGGGGGGGGGGGGGGGGGGGGGGGGGGGGGGGGGGGGGGGGGGGGGGGGGGGGGGGGGGGGGGGTTGACCCACTAACTACCTAGCTAGCATGCACACACACGCACCACTCCTGCCATGCATGCACACACCACGGCCTGCCACACACATTGGCTTGATCCGGTTATTCCTCCGCTAGCTAACTGCACGTATATGCTTGAGTCCAACCCAAGTATCTGCAGATAACTAACTGGAAGCTCACGCGGCGCTGCCACAACTAAGTACGCATGCTTCCACTGCGTATTTATCCCATACATGCTGCTAACTAACTCAAAAAGAAGAAATAATCCAAACCTAGCACTAATAACAAGATTAGTTCCAACACAACCCGTCAGCTCAATCGTGTCTGAACTTGTGGCGGATCTGAAACTAAGCTCAATCGTGTTGGAGAAAGCAATAGATGAGCTACTTACTTATACTTGATAAACAATTAGTGCTGCTTAACTACAGAAAGCAGAAGTAACAATATTAGATGGACTGACATAGTACTGAACGTCAACAACTGAAAAAAGAAACAATGGAGAGAGAATCTTACATCCTCAACAGCAATTCCGAAATGACCAAAACCAGATCCAATATCGTCATTTCTGCTAGTAAGCGAATTCACGTGTTAATTCAATAGAAAACATACAGTCTCTGGAAGACAAAGAGATGTCATGGGTGTTTTGACATTTGAAGCTTACAGTAAGTGAGCTCTACACAAAATGTGAGTCCTCTGAAGAAAGGCGTTGGTGTACCTCTCCTCGGGATGTCCCTTTTCTGCAGCTGCTTCATTTCTAAGAACCAAATTGACAAAACCGCAGTGCTCAAGGCAAATTCATCGTCAACAAGGGACGGGATCAGCGTACTATTTCGTCAGCTGCTTTATCCAGAACATGGAGGAGGCTCTCAAGATGCTCTGCATATTGTCAACCATCAAATCGAATATTGTGCAACTGAATCCGTTGGATTGACAGGTTCTTCAACAATTTCATAGAGGCGAACAAGCAGATATAGATCATACCTTCTTAGAAATGAGACTGTTTTCTCTGAATTTGGTCCTAAAATTACATGATGGTGGACACTACAGGCCAGCAAGAAAATTGATGAACTACTTGGTATACAGTGTCTAGTCAAGTGCCTCAAATATTCTAACGGCAAATGGTCAAAACAAAAGGTTTACCTGATTGAGCAGAATTTCATTAAATTCCAAAAACTCAAATAGTCAGCAACGTGTCATTGGAACAAAAGCCTGCGAGATAGAAATAGAAGTGGAACCACAATAAGAACAAATTAGCTCGCATGAACAAATCATCAAACAGGATAGGGCAAATACTGTGAAAACAAAGTACAGAGGAAAAAGAAGACGCAAAGAGAGAGGAGCATCTCGGCAAGATTCTGGAGGAGGACTTCTTCACTCATGCTCCTTTAGCTGACGCACTGGCCTGCAGCTGCCGCTGCCAGATTGGGTATGGGGACGACGACGACGTGCAGCGGACGACCACTCCTCCACTCCAGCAGCACGCCACCGCCTGGTCCTCCTCCTCCTCATGCATCTTCCCCCTCCCTCTCCTCGCTCACCTCACGCCACACGACCAGCGCGCTGGCGCCGACGGGGAGAGGGGAGGAGACGACGAGGAGAGGAGAGGAGCCGACGGCCGTGGCCTCCTCCTCCTCACGCGTCTGTCCTCTCCCTCTCCTCGCTCTCCGCACGCCGCGACCCACGCACTCGCACCGACGGGGAGAGGAGAGGACCCGGCGGCGGCAAGAGGGGATGAGGGTAGCGGGAGGAGGAGGAGGCCAGGAGGTAGGATCCGGCACGGGGCAGAGGAGAGCGGTGGCGGCGGCGGCAGGCGGATCTGGCACGGGGCAGAGGGGAGAGGTGGCGGCGGCAAGGGGGGCTCGGGGGGACGCGGGTTAGGTGGCTCTCGCGCGGGGGCGGGCGACGGCTAGGGTTTCTCCGTTGCAGCGGGTGAGTTTTATACACCTGTACTTCCCTGTACGTGAAATTACTAAAATGCCCTTGGCGGGGCACGAAATTTACAAGCGGTGGCAGCAGCGACTTAGGGGCGACGTGGCTAGCTTGGTCCTGCCTAGGAGTTCTTCAGGGTTTATATGTTCAATTTTCCTAATTTCTGATAACTCATATTACCTCGGTTTCTCTAAATATAAGAGAGTTTGACAGTTTGATTTCAACTGTCAAAACGCCTTATACTCCCACTGTTCCTAAATATAAGCTGTTTTAGAGATTTCAATATAAATTACATACGGATGTATATAGACATATTTTAAAGTGTAGATTCACTTATTTTGCCTTGTATGTAGTCCATATTAAAATATGTAAAAATGACTTATATTTAGGAAGGGAAAATGACTTATATTTAGGAAGGGACGGAGTATTTAGAAAGAGAGAGTGTAACTGTTGGAGTTGTGTCGAATATTATTGTACAAGGTGGGTTACAGTTGGACTTGGTTTTGGACTGTGTGTAGACAGGGTAGGAGTTGTGTCCTAATAGGACACTTGTATTCTAGGCCTCTCATATATAGCGAGGGTAGACACACGATGTAACCTATGCCAACATAATAGCACGGGCACGCGGGGGGAGCCGGCGGCGTGTGCCGGCGCCCGGGCGGCCAGGGTGCGGTATTGTGACGGTGTCATGGGGAGGAGCGCCCGTAGTCATGCCCCGGGATGTAGCCATATCGGTGAACCTCGTTAACAAATCTCGGTATCGTGCCTCGTGTGATTGCTTGGTCCTCGGTAGATCGACGGAGTGCCTCGGATTATTCTAACAAGTGGTATCAGAGCAAGGTTCAAAGAGGTCGCGGATTGTTGATCTAGAGGAGGCCGTGGTTGTGGAAAAGGTCTATGACAGACGGCGCGATTTGGGCGGCAGCGGATGTTGCCGGCAGTGTCGCGGAGAAGTCTTGGCCAGTATAGCAACGGTGACACGAATCAGAAGCAGTCGAAAGCTGCAGGGCGACGGCAGATCGGATCAGCAGAACAGAGGCTCGGGGACGCAACGCGTGGCGGAGGCGGGATCGTGCAGCGGCAGGAGTCTTGCGTCTCAATCGGAGCGGTGGCACTTTCAAGGGCGCTCGCGCGTGGCTCTGGCCGAGCCGGACCGAGCAGGCAGCGCCAGGTGGGCCTCTAGTCCAAGGCGTAGCTCATGCAGCGGTCGGTTTGTACGGACGCGTACGGACGCAGCAAAGGCAAGGCGTGGCCGTTTTTTCAGGGAAAAAGGCAAGGGCCAAGGCGTGGCTGTTCAAGTGCAAGGGGGTTCCGAGGAGCAGCGTGACGCGAAGACGGACGGGGCTGCTGCATGCATGGTAAACAAGGAGGCCTCACGTACTAAGGCAGATGGGCTGAAGCTGCTGGTGTGGTGGTACAAGTTGTGCAAAGCCAAGGGTACCACGAGATTTGTTTGTGAAAAAAAAGGTGCAGTTCTGTGCGTGCATGGAGGAGCTATTAGTGGACCAAGACAAGAGAAGGGAATTGTGTGGAGGGATCGCTCGGTCAGGTTTGCATGAAAATTTTCTCTTGTGGGTCATGTTTGCTAAGAGTGCTTGGTGCGTGTACGTTAAGGACGGTAACACGCGCATAAGGCTTGGAGGAGTCTGAAGTGCGGCGTGGCAGGATCATGTATACACAGGGCGTCAGGCAATGCACGGAGATGTGCGGGCGGACACGACGCAGGGTGGAGCATGGTTGCAGTCGGATAATTTCGGCTAGGTCGGACTGGACAATCTGATGGATCAACAGGGACGTTGGTCAAAGCAGAAGACGGCAGTGTTTTCAGCGACGACGACATAGAAGCGTGATGCTGATGGTGGCCGACTTCTAGGGCGTGGAAACACGTGGTGCAGGCCTGAGGGCTTGTGCGGCTTCGACAAGACTATGGCGCAGGGTTGATTCAAGGCAGTGCACACATGAGAGCTTGAAGTCGACAGGGCGCGGGGTAGCATGGCCGACTACATGGAGTCATGTTGAAGGTGGAGCTGGAGTCTGATGGATGACTATGCTCTGTGCTGATGGAGGGGCTACGGTGTAAGATATCGGAGAACCGAAGCCTATTTCAGCGGGAAAAGCGAGAGACACGTGGATCGGACTGGGGCCCAATGGTCTGATGGAGACGTGATACTCGGCATCGGTCGGTGATGATCGGTGGTTCTCTGCAGTGGGGGTTGAGTGGTGTGGGTTCGCAACCCAGGAGACTCGACCGGGCCAGCAGAGGCTCGACGCGGTAATAGCGGCGAGGCGTGCGGTAAGCACGGGACACAGCGACAGACCAAGGCACTGGTGGTCAGACATGTGGTCAGACAAATTGTGCAGGGGGTGCTGAAGCAGTGTTGACGAGTACCGGATTCATGTTGGTGACTGGGTCTATCGGTGCCGGTTGATGGACAGGAGTTGACCATGGAGAATCAGAGAAAGTGGCGGAAAGTCTGAAATTGTCAAAAGCTGAGAGTGAACATGGCCGTATATTCTGTGGTGTTCCATGCACATGGCAAAGTGTGGATGACAAATACAGAAGGAGGCGGGGTGCTATAGCTGTGGGACATGTCAGAGACTATCCGGGAAAAGGGTGAGACAACTGTGAATTTGACTCAGGGTGACACAGGGCGACGGTGAAATTCCTTCAAGTTTCAGACAGACAGTCGAGGAGAGCGATGACGTTGAGTTCTGGTAACTCTTATATGTGGCGTCCAATATGTGAGTTGTTCACTTTCACGCAGACAGTGATCGGTGTGTGATGGCATTGAACGGATTCTCCGGAAGTTGGAAGCACAAGGTAGAGTAATGAGGAACTTAATTTTGCTCGGGTGTTGACTGTTAAGAAAACGAGAAGGGACTACAGTTGCAGGTGGAGTCACATGGAGTCTGGGAGTAGCAGCGGTGCTCATGGTGTATCCCAAGTCCAATGTACATGGAGGTTCGACGCACGGATGAATCCAAGGTGGTGGAGAATATTCGCCAAGGTGGAGTTTGTTGGAGTTGTGTCGAATATTATTGTACAAGGTAGGTTACAATTGGACTTGGTTTTGGACTGTGTGTAGACAGGGTAGGAGTTGTGTCCTAATAGGACACTTGTATCCTAGGCCTCTCATATATAGCGAGGGTAGACACACGATGTAACCTATGCCAACATAATAGCACGGGCACGCGGGGGGAGCCGGCGGCGTGTGCCGGCGCCCGGGCGGCCAGGGTGCGGTATTGTGACGGTGTCATGGGGAGGAGCGCCCGTAGTCATGCCCCGGGATGTAGCCATATCGGTGAACCTCGTTAACAAATCTCGGTATCGTGCCTCGTGTGATTGCTTGGTCCTCGGTAGATCGACGGAGTGCCTCGGATTATTCTAACAACTGATATAAATTTTAGAATTAGTTTGGCGTCACTAGTATTTAGGCTCCAACAAATTTGCTCTGTGACTACCGTGACTAGTATTCCACAGAGAGAAACAAACAGAGGACACCACCTACAACCTCACTACCTCAGCTAGCAAACTGGCCGCCATTCCTTTTCCTATGGACGTTCAGTGGACTCGGTGGCATCCAAAATCCCGTGATCCTCACAGTGAAAGTGCTGGATCAACTTGTTCTTTCCATGGAGGCGAGAAAAAAAGGGATCGCCATCTCCTAGTGACCTGTGATCATTTCGATCGTGAAGAATGTTCTTTAGCTCCCTCCCTATAAAGGCAAAAGTAGCCTATGGGGCAGAGATAAGAAGCATCGGTTCCTTCCTTGAATGGTGACTCCACGCACTGGCCGACCCATCGAGAGGTCATGATAAACAAGCTTGGGAACAAGAACGCGTATGCCTGAATAAAGATACAACGAATACACTCATGTGGGTTCGATCCTTCTTTTTAGGATGGTATTTTTCACTGATCCGAATGCTCAGAGATGTATCGTTCAAAAACATACCTTTTTTTTGCGGGTGTTCAAAAACATACTTAAAACCCGGTTGATACGCCTTTGTCATGCAGACAAGGAATTTGAATGCAGGACGATGGGGGGGGGGGGGGGGGGGGGGGGGGGGGGGGGGGGGGGGGGGGGGGGGGGGGGGGGGGGGGGGGGGGGGGGGGGGGGGGGGGGGGGGGGGGGGGGGGGGGGGGGGGGGGGGGGGGGGGGGGGGGGGGGGGGGGGGGGGGGGGGGGGGGGGGGGGGGGGGGGGGGGGGGGGGGGGGGGGGGGGGGGGGGGGGGGGGGGGGGGGGGGGGGGGGGGGGGGGGGGGGGGGGGGGGGGGGGGGGGGGGGGGGGGGGGGGGGGGGGGGGGGGGGGGGGGGGGGGGGGGGGGGGGGGGGGGGGGGGGGGGGGGGGGGGGGGGGGGGGGGGGGGGGGGGGGGGGGGGGGGGGGGGGGGGGGGGGGGGGGGGGGGGGGGGGGGGGGGGGGGGGGGGGGGGGGGGGGGGGGGGGGGGGGGGGGGGGGGGGGGGGGGGGGGGGGGGGGGGGGGGGGGGGGGGGGGGGGGGGGGGGGGGGGGGGGGGGGGGGGGGGGGGGGGGGGGGGGGGGGGGGGGGGGGGGGGGGGGGGGGGGGGGGGGGGGGGGGGGGGGGGGGGGGGGGGGGGGGGGGGGGGGGGGGGGGGGGGGGGGGGGGGGGGGGGGGGGGGGGGGGGGGGGGGGGGGGGGCGGAGGGGAGGAACACCTCCCTCCCTGTCGCCCTCCTCGCCATCTGTGTCGCAGGTGCTGCCACAGAAACTTGTTGTGCCATGGTCTTTTTTCAGGGGGGAAATGGTACCTTATTTACTATTTAGTTTGACTACATGCTTCCTGAGGTGCCTTTGTTTCGAAATAGTCATAGAAGATGATTTTTAGATTATTTATTTGGAAGCATATATTGGGCATACAACTGAAATCTCCTTATGTTCGAGTCGATTCCCACCACCCTTAAATTCCCTTAGTATGACTGTTTATATAACCTTTAAGGCAAATGTGAAGTTAACTCAAGAAATTGCCCGGTGATTATGCACTGACAATTCATTTTATCTCTATAATCTCCTCATGAAAACAATCATAGTGCAGGATGTTGTTCCCCAATTTGTCATTTATCTTTGAATATCCCTTTATATTGGGGCTACTACCTATCTAGCTCACTGAGTGTTATCCAAAGTGCTCTTCTAGCTTACACTGAATGATACAAAGGTGTCTTCTCTGCCTTTGTTTTATATTTTTGCTAAACATGCTGGTATGTATCTTCATTTGTATATCATCTCCTGTGTTTTGTGATACTTCGCCGGATTCTTTGTTAATAGTTTAAATAAAGTCTCTTAAACAATCTGATTAAAGGATAGCTACAATGAATACATGTGTAGTTAAATCTAAATGCATATTGTTTTGGCTAAGAGTTAAATCCATATACCTACATTGTTGTTGTTTTAATTTTCCTCAGTTGCACCAGTGTGATAGTACTTTTCATGCCTCTGTGCTAATTAACGGAATAGTTGTTATAAAGGTCTGATGTGTGACGAAATCCTTGGATTTGCAAAATTACCACTCTGTTTCTCTTAATATCATTTTCTTTTGATTCAAATTTGCTCGTGTTTCTTAGGGGCACCATAGCTAAAATCTGACGTGAGAAGTGCAGCCACGACAATGGGCAGCCGAATAAAAAATATAGGGAGACACAAGGAGAATATAACTGGTCATACTTCAACAATGGCCACACTACTTATGATGGTTCAAGAGAAGATATCCGTGATACTGAGCCTGGTGATGAGGGCATCAAGACAAAGAGATTAATTCACAACTCTGTTGTTGATAGGTTGTACAAATTTACAAGGTACCACTATTTCTTTCTATGTATAAATTTGTGAGCACAGCTACTTGGAAATTCAGCGATTCATGGTGGAAGCAAGTTTTTTTGTTTTCCTTTAGTCATTTCATAATGTGTTCACATCTTAGTTTCTTGCATTACGGAATTATTTTGTGACATCGGACATGTATTCTTGCCATTAAAGTGTGACAGATGTGCCATAGAAAAGGTGTCATCCATCAGGACCTTAAACCAGAGAACTTATATGCGAACAACAAGGAGAGTTCTCCTCTAAAGGCAATTGATTTTTGTCTATATGTGTTCTTTAGGCCTGGTATGCTCAGTAGACAACTGATGCTCAAGAACATACATTTGCAGCTTATAATCTTGACATGCTAAAATAAGTGATGTAGATCTTCCTATTTTTTCTCTGGTTTGTGTAGTAATTTCAAGCCTACCAATATATATGTTACACAGTGAAGTCCTGAATCTACTGTTATGACAGAATTTGAATTTCTTTGACTTTTGTAGGCACCATGATATGTAACTTATGTTTGTTGCTTCGGAGAGTACTGCCATGCTGTCATGGTCTTCAAAATGTGGAAGGTGACTTTTGCTTCATCTAGAGTGGACGTTGAGCCTTGCCTTGTGGTGGCAGTAGACAAGGAAGTCGCCCATCGATTGATCTTGAGATGGCCATGTCCCTGCATTGCGGACGCTGAAGACAGTGTGTGTGGTATGAGCCCTGTCTCCTCCAACTTATATTTTGGAAGCATGTCTTCATCACTATCCGCGCCAAATTTTCTCCCCATCCAGGCCTACAATGTGTTCCTCCTATTCCATGGTTGTACCATTTTTGCTGTGCTCTGTTTGAGTGTCTGGCATCCTCTCTCTGCCTCAGATAAGAGATGCACTAGCTGCGAGGAGATATGAAAGGGCCAGTTCCGAATCTTCATGGAACTGCTGAATTTGAACGCATACTTTGGCCTCTTTCTGGTCCAGCGTTTTTGCATCAACATTTGAATCATTTTTTATAAATGTCTTGAGAATATGGTGATTACGGTTGTCTGATGTTCAATTCTGTTTTTAGCAAATTATTCAGGAAGCCACCATCCTTAGTTGAGGCTGATGAGTGGAGGAATTATGTAGTACTGGTGGCACGCAGTTCACACTCCAACCCAATTCGAGTTCATCTCCCATCAACCCTGCTGCACACCGCCGGCAAATAACGCTGCGACGCTAAATCCCTTTGTTCCATGGTCTGATGAATTTAACAGAAAGCCTCAAATAGACCGGCTTGATCCGTAATGTTTCATCAAGAAAAATGATTTTTTTTCGTGTCTCTCGTTTTGCACTACTCTTTACCAAATTATATATTGTAGGGAGCCTAGGAGAATCAGCTAGGGTATGCATCACCTAAAGTGGCACCCTGCAGCAAGCTTGCGTTCACTACATACAGTTCACATCGATTGTTTATAGGAGCTTTATAGAAGTTCTTCCATTGACCCCTATGTTTGCCAACGGAGTTAGTTGATGATTCCTACATGGAGAGGATTCCGATGTTGTATATTGTTTCTTACAAACCAATAAACGGTAACTCTCAGATTAATAATTCTCTTTATATCTAATAATTCTTTCTTTGAATATTAATTAAAGGAATGTCTGTTGGCATTTAAGTTTTATGAGCTTGTCGATTTCTTCAAATCATTCTAATAGAGTGTGTAATATTTCCTTGGTATATCTGTAGTAAGGTATCGCCTACTTGGAGATATAGAGGTTTTTAGGACACCACACACATTTATGGTATGTTGAAAAGGGAACCAGATCTATGTTTTTAATGTTTAACATTCATATGAAGTTTTTCTGCAAATGTGACCATGGAATCCATATTTCTAGGTTCGCTTTTAATAATATGCATGATCTTTCATTTGTAGTTCTAGAGACCTGCTACTTATTCATAATTTCATACTCCCTCCGATCCGTAATAAGTGTCGCGGGTTTGAAATAAGTTGAACTAACCTTAGTTCAAAACTACGATGCTTATTATGGATCAGAGGGAGTAATATATTTTCAGCTGCATATCAGAGTGCCATTTCATCTATTTTCATTTAAAGCAGTGAGTAGTGTACATTGTTAATGGTATAAATATTGTCAGTGACCAAATTAATAGATTTATGCATTCGATTGTATGTACCAGAATTTTTAGAGTACATGCTTGGCACTACATCTACTACTCCAAGATTATGTGGTGCTGCCTTGCTGACCCAAATGTCCGGGGTCTCTTTAAGGAGAAGCCAGATGGAACAAAACATGATAAAGGTCATTTGCCTTCCTCTGGGTAATACCGAAGTGACTGCTCGGCTACCAACCAACGTCTCACCTTTTGTTTCATTGTGTATGCTGTCAACTGGCACCGAAGAAAATAGTGATTTGCTGCTGACTGACATAGTGAAAAAAAGAAGAGGTCTAGTTGAATCAATAGTACTTTTCCATAAGCATGTCTCATGTAGCTAAACATTTGCATCTTTTTTCTCATCATGTAAAAAATTAGCAATGAGTCGTCCTTGCCTGCACACTCCCACAGTTGACAGGCAAGAAGGGCAGGAATTAAATCAGTAACCTCATGTATATAGATTCCATCTTCTACTCGCCTTTCTAAGAAATTCTTTTGCGTTTGTTTTTCAGCATGTGGTTTGTTGGATCTAACCAGAACTGGTTAGACAAAAAACAAAGAAGTATTATCGGGTACTCAACTATGATATGGAAGGCATTTCTGCTTTTGTCAATGACAACCCACCAAACACACCCATCAGGAAGAGTTGCTTAGATGTTGAGGTCATTTTTCATACCAATGGCACATGTAGCGATGACTCTACCTGATGTAAATGACTGCATAACTTAGTTAACATAAGCTGAATGACCAGAGCTATCTATATGATGCATTTCTGCCTATGTAGCTTTGCTTATCATGAACTGATCTCATGCCTTTCTTTTGGCCTATAAACCGACCATGCATTGTAATATATAATATTATGTATGAACAGTGACTGTATTGTAACATCCCCAGAACTTAACCATGACATCAAGCTAATTAAATTGCCATGTCATCCTATTTTACTAAGTCAAGATGCCACTTGTCCCAACTCAAACTCAAATTCAAATTTAAAATGCAAGTCAAAATAAAAATCATCCAAACAGCAAAACAAAAGTGTTCATAAGGTTGTAAATATTTCAGAAGCAATTATAAAAATATAATAAATATTAACTGAGTTAGTTAAGAGGCTCTAACAACAGTAAGCAGTACCTAAACAGCACTCCTTTAATCCTTTTCTTTTATTAAGAATTCATATGAACTCATATTTAGCTCAAACCAATTTCTGGTAGCTGAGAATATTGCACAGCTAATTTCAAGACAAGTGCTACATTTTGCAAAAAGTCAATTACCTGTCCAAAAGAATTAGAAAGCAGAGAGAGTAAAAAAGGAACAGGAAAGAAATAAAGGAAAAGGCCTAAATCCTACTGTGCTTATGGGCTCTAATGAAACAGAGCGCAGCCCAACCCACTGCTACAGTTGTCGTCTCCCTCGTGTCGACGCCACATGCGCCATGGCCGGCGATTGCCGATGCGTCGAGCATCCAACGGCGCCCTGGAGAGGATATAGAGCCTCCCCGCACCCTCCCTGCTAACCCTAGTCCCCAAATCCCCCTCACCCTCGCTCATATTCGACGACCTGGGAGAGACCGAGCTCGCGGTCGTCGTCATCGTCATCGATCCCACGGCCACCGGCCTCCCTTCGTCGCGTCAAGACGTCCAGGAGCTCCGCCATCGTCGTCTCCGTCGCCCTCGCCTATCGGTTGGAGCTCGGACGGCCTGCTGCCTCGCCATCGCGCGCTCTTCTCCGCCACGGCCGCCGCATCTCGTCGACGAGCGCGACGCGTCCGGCCATCCCCGCACCTCCAAACCACGTCTACGAGCTTCGCAGTGAGCTCCTCTGTCGATTCCCCTCGTTTTCCCCTTCGATCCGTGTCCTTTTACGCTGTTGTTCTTAGTGTACCGAGCTCGGACGGAGCTTTGCTCCCATGTACGAACTGCTGCTCGTGCTTGTTACTGCTGCTACTCTGCTGCGCTCCGTTCTGCTGCTGCCACTGCATATTGCTGCTAGCTACTGCTGCTCAGGCCGATGCGCTGCTGCTTTTGCTTGTTGTTGCCGCTGCTTAGCCACAGCTGCTGTTGCTTGCGGCTGGCCATGGCCAAGGCCATGGCCGGGTGTGTCAGCGTGTGTGTACGTGTGTGTTCTGTGTGTGTGTGTGCAGCATGTGTGCGTGCTGTGTGTGTGCGCGTGCAGTGTGTGTGTGTGGCGCCGGCCACGCCCGCTCTCCCCTGCTACGGCTGCCTGCTGCTGCCCGCGCTCGCCTCCGGCTGCTGCTCGCTGCTACTGCCCCGCTGCTGCTGCTGCTGAAACTGCTGCTGCCGCGCTACAGTAACATTCAGTTACTGTAGCGTGCGCTAGCTTTTATGAATTAACACTGCTCAGCCCTTTAGACAGCATCAAAACAACAGCTAAACAAAGTCTAACCTAGCTGGAATTAATTTGTGTTGATAGCTCACATGACAGGCTCCAACTTACTCCATTGGACCAAACTTAGATAATGTATGGATAAATTCCTATAAAAATGACAAAATGCTAAGTTCTGTTAGTGGACAGACAATTAACCAGTTTCTGAAATTAACAGCGAGTGGCACTTTTCAAGCAAAGTTTTGGTTAAGCAAATGAACTCTATCAGTGATGAAAATGATACCATCTTGTAGATCACAGAAAATTGATCAAGATTGGTAGAGGGCACTAACCCATAGGATGAATAGAGCAATAGCTACAAGCTCTGAAAAACAGCTAAATATTGTTAAAACCTGAGGACTTAGCAAATTTCAGTGATCTCAGAAAATTCATTTAAAACTTCGGAAAATCATAGAAAAATAACGGTAGCTCGGATGGAAAAACTTTATACATGAAAGTTGATCAGAACAATCCCACGAATCTATCCAGGCTATCTGTTGCCATGTCGAAACTCTCTACGTAGGAGAACTCGTAACTTTTTGGCCGTTTCCGGTAGATGAATAGTGCCGGTATGTCTGCTAATAATTCCAACTTTAATCCTAAAATAACTAAATTGGTTTAGATAGGTCTTTAGGAAACCCTGCACTGCACCCTAGCTGTCACTTGCCTCTAACACCGCAAACGTGCAACCGTCCCCCTCCGGTTCACCTGTCTGACAGACGTCCGGAACCGGGAATACTTCCCGGATGGGTTTCCCTTCCTCGGCATCGCGTAGCGCTGCGTTAGATCACACTCGACTCTGCGTGTTACCGTGCTTTGCTATGTGATTGCTTTTGTTACCGTGTATTTATATTGTTTCTTCTCCCCCTTTCCCCCCGGTAGACCCCGAGACCGCTGACGATGCCCTGGTGGTCGACTATTTCACCGTCGAAGACCCTGCCTTTGCTGCCAAGCAACCAGGCAAGCACCCCCTTTTTGAGCATTCCGATATCGCCCATTCCCTTCTCTCTCATGCTTGCACTAGAATTGCTGCTGCTACTGCTTTACCTATTCTGATGCATAGCATGTTTATTGTAACCTGCTTGTTACCTACTGCTTATCCTAAACTGCTTAGTTTAGGTTGGGTAGAGACCATATGAGACCCCACTTATCCCGACTGCCCCGCTGGAGAATCAGAAGACCCGATCATCGGGATCAAAGACCAGGACCCGACTATTACTATTGATATTATGACTTGCACTGATACATGATACTAAAGACGGGTCGGCCCTGAGGGGTACCCGCGCGAGCTGAAAAGCGAAATGATGTGGAGATGGGTTGACCTGAGAGGTGCCCGCGAGATAAATACGGGGGGGGGGGGGGGGGGGGGGGGGGGGGGGGGGGGGGGGGGGGGGGGGGGTCACATCGATGGGGGGGGGGGGGGGGGGGGGGGGGGGGGGGGGGGGGGGGGGGGGGGGGGGGGGGGGGGGGGGGGGGGGGGGGGGGGGGGGGGGGGGGGGGGGGGGGGGGGGGGGGGGGGGGGGGGGGGGGGGGGGGGGGGGGGGGGGGGGGGGGGGGGGGGGGGGGGGGGGGGGGGGGGGGGGGGGGGGGGGGGGGGGGGGGGGGGGGGGGGGGGGGGGGGGGGGGGGGGGGGGGGGGGGGGGGGGGGGGGGGGGGGGGGGGGGGGGGGGGGGGGGGGGGGGGGGGGGGGGGGGGGGGGGGGGGGGGGGGGGGGGGGGGGGGGGGGGGGGGGGGGGGGGGGGGGGGGGGGGGGGGGGGGGGGGGGGGGGGGGGGGGGGGGGGGGGGGGGGGGGGGGGGGGGGGGGGGGGGGGGGGGGGGGGGGGGGGGGGGGGGGGGGGGGGGGGGGGGGGGGGGGGGGGGGGGGGGGGGGGGGGGGGGGGGGGGGGGGGGGGGGGGGGGGGGGGGGGGGGGGGGGGGGGGGGGGGGGGGGGGGGGGGGGGGGGGGGGGGGGGGGGGGGGGGGGGGGGGGGGGGGGGGGGGGGGGGGGGGGGGGGGGGGGGGGGGGGGGGGGGGGGGGGGGGGGGGGGGGGGGGGGGGGGGGGGGGGGGGGGGGGGGGGGGGGGGGGGGGGGGGGGGGGGGGGGGGGGGGGGGGGGGGGGGGGGGGGGGGGGGGGGGGGGGGGGGGGGGGGGACGGGGTCACATCGATCGTGAGTCTCTGCTCGTTACCGCGCGCTCCTAATCCACGAGCGGTTTGGATATTTGATCCGAGGGACCTCTGGCCCGATAGCACTAACCATCACGTGGGCATAGTATGGGCGTTCTGCGTCGTATACTTCAGCCGGAGCTTAATTGACGTCAGCGAGGAGCGGCCCGTTTTGGATTGGACTGGGAACGCAACTGCACTTGTATAAGGGGTTGCTAGGTCTCCTTCCGAAGCGTCCTCGCAACGCATTGGAGCGTCCGGGGCGAAGGCCCAAGACCCCCGGGGGCATAGGTTAGTCCAGCGTGCTGACCTCTCATTAAGTATTTGGTCGGGTTGCGGCGTATTGTTTGGCCGAGGCCGGGCATGACCCAGTAAAGTGTGTCCGGCCGGAGTTACGCAAGCGTGGTGGGTAAGTTGGTGCACCCCTGCAGGGAAGAAACTTCTATCGATAGCCTGTCCTACGGTAACAGATACTCGGAGTTGTATCCCGATCGGTACAACTAGAACTTGATGATGAGATGAGAAATGGATACTAGGGCTCTGGGATTGCTTTCTCGCGGGGAGTCGAGAAAGGATCTCAGGCCGAGGTTGATGATACTACAACTACTTTACATTATGTTACTCTACTCTCTTCTATGCTGCAAGACTGAAGATGCTGAAGATGCTAGTCTTCGACAGGACTAGGCTTTCCCCCTCTACTCTGGCATTTCTGCAGCCCAGTCCACATATACAGCCCTTCCTTGAAAATGTTGCATATGTAGTGTAGATCCTTGCTTGCTGAGTACTTCGGATGAGTACTCACGTTTGCTTTACTTTCTTTTCCCCCCATATTCATTCGATGTCGACAGACGACGGAGCCCCTGAGACTGCTGCCCCTGTCGACGACTACGGCTACTACTACTACCCTCCCGGCGAGTACTACTACGAGGAGCCGACTGACGACCAGGAGTAGGATCGGAGGGTCCAGGGCAGGAGGCCCACGCCTTTCGATCGTAGTCTTTTATTTTACCCCGCCTTCTAAAGGCTTATCTCTCTTTCTGTAATATATCTGTACCCAGATATCTGATGCTTCCGCTGACGCTTGTATGCCATCGAGCTTATGTATTCGAGCCGTCGAGGCCCTGGCTTGTAATATAAAGCTTGTATGACTTTATTTATGTTTTAGAGTTGTGTTGTGATATCTTCAAGTGAGTCCTAGGCTTGATCGTGTGCATTTGCGTGTATGGATAGTGCACGATTAAGCCGGGGTCGTCACATGTATGAACATCATACCTAGATATTTATTTTCTTATGCTTCAAGTATTTTATGATTGGTCTCGAAATATTCTTACTTGCATGGTTTGAAAGCTCGGTTTGCTCTCGCCCTTTGCGCCATTGGCGCAACTGGTCAGGATTAATTTCATTGATCAAAACTTGTCAGAAATATCTTGGAAATTTTCACATATACTACTACTTATATAATATAACTTTGTGAAAATGTCCAAGACTTTTCAGGAGTATTTGACTGCCCTTTTCCAGATTTGGTTTCAAATATGCCCCGAGTTTGGGTTTGAACTGTAAGCCGGTGATATGAAATTCTGAAATTCATTAATCTTTCACAAGAGTTTGTAAATAACACACGGCTCGGAGATATAGCATGGAGTATGACTTAGACGTGTCAAACTATTTTAAAATTTTGTTTGCAGATAACTCTTGGTTTGGATCAGTTTTTTTCGTCTTAGAAAACATGTATCATCACGAAATATTTTAATGCACACTCTTACAATACTTGGCTTACACTCGGCCTTTGCGCCATTGGCGCAACGGGTCATCTAGTTTATATAAATGTAGACAAAGGGTGGATACTTGTCCATGTAAATTTCGGCCAAAAAGAACATGACCATCCACAAGCCATGCAAAAAATCATAAAATGAGCTGCTGTACTTGTATGCTAAAGTACAGTGTGCAACTTAATTTCTGACAAGCCAAGAGATACTTTTGTCACTTGGGAGATTTTTTTTTCTTGTTAATTTCCACCATTGTTCTTCGCAAAAAAATAAAAAAAAAGTCCACCATTGTCATCAATCATCAACCAAAGTGTCAAAGGTTGCCAAAATGATTTGACCGTCGTTCTGGATTACCCCAATTCAGTCAATTCAGTAAAGATACAAAATTCAATAGAAGGAGAAACGTGATCACTACGATGTTTTTCTTTTCTTTTCTTTTCTTTTTCTCTACCGGGTTGTTGGCTGTTAGCTTGTTGTTCAAATGAGGAATAGGAAATCCGTACGTACTACTTTTTGGAACTTTTCAAGTAAAGGGCAACGTAATCATTCTCGCTTTTCAATTTTGAAAACAAAATGCAATAATACCATCCAATGAGATCTTCGCTATTCTTTTAAGGGAGCAAATTATTAATTTGATCAACCAAAAGAGAAAGGTTGTGCGCTCGTGGTAGTTGAAGAAATCAACATGGAATTGAACGGTCCTTTTTATTTCCCTGCTGAAGCTTCCATTGGAGAGCGGAGACCTATACCATTAGCAGCTGTACTCCTACCACATGTTTAGAGAAAGATGATCATCACGCACATGGCTGATCGTAGAAGCCAGATTAGAGCGGTTGATAAAACGCAGACCTCTGAAACTTCTCCAGCGCATAAAGTTCATCAAAAATTTGGATCAATTGCCCGTCAGATTCATCGATCGGTTAAGTTGCCGTGCACGACACTTGCTCATAGCATCTTGAAACGTGGTCCGGATCCGAGATATAGTATCAGCTTAAACTGTGAAGCTGTCACTGTCAGTTTGATCTACGATTGCACAAGGCGTTTTAAGCAATATCCATTGGATTATCATCAATGATCTCATTTTTTTACGTATATTTCTGTCAATCTACTTATGGTTTATCTAACTAGCTTTTGCTTATATCCACTGATACTGTTCCACACTGATTTACAAATTTCTTTTAGGTATAGTGTCTGAATTATTAAGACTAGTATTTCCCGTTGGAGGACTCACCAAATTAAAATATATTTGGAGTCTATTTTTCTTCTTTTTGTTTGGCAAAATGACCCAAATCTATTATAAAAGTGAGTAGAAGTACAGAGCACCCCCCAAAAAAATATCAAGTTCCCTCGACTGCTGGATAACCACTATCGCCGCCGCGACGCGTCCACTCACTGCTAGGCTGCTCAGGGGTAATTAGCAAACATGTATGAACAACGTAAAATCAAACATACAACATCCACAACACAACGGACAATTATAGGTCTATCAAACAGGTAACAAAATACGCATAACATTAGCTAATATGCTACTCCCTCCGTCCCACAATATAAGAACGTTTTTGACACTACACTAGTGTTAAATACGTTACGTTCTTATATTATGTCAAAAACGTTCTTATATTGTGGGACGGAGGGAGTAGAAGGTTCTGAGACGAAAGGGAAAAAAGAGAGCTAAGGGTGAACAAACACAAAGAGATAACATTTTTTGAAAAGGCATATGCATACCTTCAAAAATTAAATAAACTCTGTAGCTAGGTGGACCTGGGATGTTCTTGTTCGGTGATCCGACGTCGATGAAGCAACTGGACCTGGGCAAGTGGAGCAAATAGGAGCGTGACCGACATGTGTTGCTCAAGCTGGGCGGGAGCTATGGACACAGGCGGACGATGCGTCCAGTCCTGGCAGGTTTTGATTGAGACATGATGGCTGAAGCGGCTTTGCATGATGTGTCCGGTCACGGCAAGGATTGCACCGGCGGGAGCATCAGGTGTTGCAAGTCTAGCGGTCGTAGGCACGATAGATGGTGTGCCCGGTCAGGGCTAGGGGTGGCCGGCGGGCACGACATGAGAGTGGGGCCCTCAACGAATAGTGTGAGGGGTCGAGTTGGGAGCCCCGTGTGCGGGAAGAGAGCCAGGCAGGCATGGTAGGCTGCCGGCGCAGGTTCATCAATGATGACGCGAGCATGGGAACACGGTTTGCAGAAGTTTTTTTTACCTGAGCGGAGGCAGTTTTAGAGGAGGAGATACAGTGGTGGGAGGTGTGCGACACTTGATTTTTGGTTGATGCGTTTTTAGTTACATGATAAGGTATAATTGATCCTAATTAAGATGTTGTGGAGATGATGGCTGATTTTTTTTCAATTATGTGATGTATGGTGTGATGATTTGTTTTGCAATGAAGGTGTGATTAAGGTGCAATAATTGTGTTTGTGAAGATGATAAAAAATAATTAGTAAATATTTGAATTTGATGTGATAAAACATAAGGGCAATGCGGTCCATTGGTGGATGGGTGGATATGTGACTGAGATATAATGTTTTCGCCTCAACTTGCTCATTTAATAGTAGTGGAGATAAACAGATCTGATATGTTAATAGGCTTTGAAGATTTTGTGTTACAAAATACAAACATACAAGCCGGTGTCTAGGGATAGGAGCCGTCAAAAGGAAAGGTGAGAAGGTTACATCTACAACCCAAATGAACCATGCCTTTCATGGTTTAAAAACGCGGAATCTCCTCTCAATCATCCTTTGTATTGTATTTAAACGCTTAATGCATGTGTTGTGAGTGTAATAATTGAATTAAACTTTTTATTTTCATACTCACGAGAAAAGAGTTGAAGTCTTCATTGTAGTATATATTAAGATTTTTTTTATTGTGCTGACGTTCACTGGGAGGGCATGGCAAAACGAACGTTTTATATGACATTTTAGGTGTCATGAGGATGGCAAATCCCTTCATGAGGCACGGCAAATCCTGACAAGAAAACTGAACTGGATGAATTTGCCATGCTTGCTTGAGAAATTTACCATCCACGGACAACATAAATTGCCATGAAAATCGTTCCATTTGTCATGCCATCTGAGCGAACTGGTTATAAAAATCCTATAGCAAAGCGGCTCAACAGTCATGGTAAACAAACGTAGATACTTTTTTTGAATATAGTATAGACGCAAGTGCTTATACATACGCGCATACACTCACTCATATGAATACACACATATACATCATATCCTTATGAGCACCTTCGAGAGACTGCGTCGACATATCATCTTGAGATTTACGAAGTCACCGTAGACGTCTCGTCGTCGACGTGAACACCTCCTCCCACTGAAAGCGCATCGCCGGAAATTCTGAAATAAATCCGGGAATAATGCGAGTATCAGGACTTGAACCTCGGTGAACTAGGGATACCACTGTCCCTCTAACTATCCAACCATAGGTTGGTAGATTCGAAAGTGCTCTTTTGATTGGCAAGTTAGTTAGTTGGTTAGACAGGAGAACACCGCGGGAAAAAAGCTGCTCTTTTTGGATAGAACACGCGCTCGTGGGTGGAGTAATCTCTCGATGTCATTGTCCGTGGATCTTCTCCGTGGCCGATCGACGGAGCGTTGCCGCACATGATCACTTCACGGGGAGGGGATGCATGCGGATGCCGATGCCGGTGACGTGACGCTAGCTGTACTACGCCGGATCGAACCGTCCAAGCTGGCTCGCGCGTCATCTTGTCTCCGGCCTCCACGAGATGGTATCTGGATTGCCAGATCAAATCCCGGAGGGGGATTAGTTAACTCATCTCCGGATTACATGTAGCTAGCCACGTTTAGTACGAGCAGCAGTAGGTATACTAGTAGTAGTAGTAGTAGATTTGATTGATACTTCGGGGAGACGGCAGTAGAGAGCAAGTAGCACAACGAACTCCAAGGTTTTCACCAAGAATGTCTTCTTCTTCTTCTTTGACTCTAGAACTGGACACATGCCAAAGAATTTTCGCTGTTTGGTTTGAGATTAAATTTACCTAAAGTTGTCACACTTAAGGTTAGGCAAGTTTGATCAACTTAGATGTGTTTAATTCAAGTCACATCTTAGACAAGCCACACTAGGGTCCCACATCACATACACTCAAAAAATGTCGTAAGATTCTCTTAGACTTGCCAACTTGTGGCTCTTATTTTGAAGAACTAAGGAGCTGTTTGGATTGTGACTATCTTTCTCATATATTGCCACATTATTTTTGCCACACTTGTCTTACTTGATTTGCTCAAGTTGTGTTAGTCACATTTTGGCTTGCCTAAGGGAATTTTGTCACACTTTTTATGTCTATGACATATGGGGTTCATTGCTCATAATTTTTTTTGCCTTAGGTGTGGCTAGAACCAAACAGTCACCTAACTTGGTCAAATTTGCCTAAGATGAGATGTGGTAAAGTGTGGCAAGGTGTGACTAGGAACCAAACAACTCGTAAGCTGAGGCAAGTTTGACAACATTGTAGCAAAGTGTGGCACTCTTAGGCCTAGAACCAAACAGCCTTTAACTCCAACAACCTGAACTGCGACGGAGGATCATTAGGGCAACTAAAACGTACGACCCCATCCGGTCCGTATTTGTCCGTCTGGGCCCAGACGGACAGATGACACGGCCCAATGTGCGACCGCATCCGTATTTTTTGTCCGTTTGGCGTCCGGCTCGCCCCATTTCCGGCGCAAACCTACGCCCGGTTTGTGTCCACACGAACGTTGAACGAACGGGCACACGCTTACTCCTCGTCCGCCTCGGGGACGCGTGGCGGAGCCCGCCTGCCTCCTCGACCCCGGACACGAGCTAGCAAACCCTAGCCGCCGCCAACGCATCCCTCTCATCCACCTCCTCGCCGGCGCCATGGGCTGGCATTGGATCGGCAAGGGGAAGCACGACCATGAGGCCGACTCCTCCTCTGGTCGCCACCGCTCCACCAGGTCCGAGCCGCCCGCACCACCTGCTCTGCTTGTGTTTGCCATTGCGCCGCCGGCCCCCCGCAACGCAGATGGCCCTACGTCAGCGCCGACATCTGCCAGCGTTATTGGGAGATGGCGACGCCATTACCGTGGGGAGATGCCCACCTCCCCAACTATTGGCATCTCTCGGTGGATCGGGTGCCAATCCTACCGGTGCCGGTGAGCGGGCGCGCTTGCCGCGAGGAGATCGAACGTCGCCGCTCCCGTCTCCCATCGGATCTGCTCTACGCCCCCAGGTATGCCATTGATTCACCGCTATGGAATAGGTGGCTCCGCGACGAGCACGACCTGCGGCGGCAATCCTTTTTTGCCGCCCGTCCTCCGAGCCCGTGTCGCCCGCGTCCTGCTCGTGCTGAGAGCCCGCCCCAAATGCGCGGGCGTAGGCGTGTGCGCGGCCTCACGCCGATGCCATGTTCGTCCCCGTCCTAGCCACCGCCACCTCCCATGACCGAGGAGGAGGAGGCTGAGCTCATGGGGCGTGTCATGGAGGACTCCATAAACACCCACGACGAGCGCCAATGGGGGGACCTCGAAATCCAGTTGGCCCTCTCTGCAGCCAGCGACGTGGCCATCCCGGAGCTGGACATGGTCGTCAAGGAGGAGGTGCAGGAGGAGGTAGTGGAGGAGCCACCCATTGCCGCGTGGAACCTGCGTCTCGTGAGCCAGCGGTGGAGCTGGTCGTCCACGGCGCCGGAGATGGCCAACTCGTTGGGTGTCAGGCCATGGTCACCAACGCCGCCACGGCCATCAGAGCCAGAGTAGGAGCCACGGGAGGTGGTGGTGCAGGCGCCGCCGACGCCTCCGGTCTGGCAGGGGCCACCAACCCTCTTTGGTAGCCACCTCCATACGTCGACCTCACCGGCGACAATGACGATTAGGACAGCAGCTACTAAAGACACGACGGCCCCACCGACGACGGGTCTTATCTGGACGTCCGTTTGGGTCGTGCGTTGGAGTTGCCCTTGTAACCTGGCCCTGGATATAATGTCCGGTGATGACCGGATCGATTCTGAACACCTCGACGCGGCGCGCTAGCCAACTGCCGAGACGGAGAGGGGTGGAAACATGCTGAACCGTCCATGACCTGACCACGTCCGGTCAGTGGTCAGCGCGCGTTCCACGAGAGACCTGGACGTACGGAACAAATAAGGGGCCAGGATTCAGTTCCAGTGCCAGTGAATTTGGATTCAACCCTGAGTAAGTTTGGTTTTAGTCAATGCTTTTTTCCTCTTCATTTTTACCCTTGGCGGGCGCACATGCATGCAGGCATCCTGACTCTCATGTCATCGAACATGGAGACATCACATGCTCGCCAAAGTCAGCGCCATACTGCGTGCACTCACTCAGGGTCAGGGTACGAAGCCACACACAACAGACAGAGCCATTAACAACGGAACAAGACAGTGTAATATCGTGCATATGGGTGGGGTGAGGCATCTTCCCATGTGTGACACCCCCGCCCCGAGGTTCATCCGATTCTAACCGAAATTTCCAAAGCAGCTAGTAGACACCAGCAACCTACCATAAAATCGGAAAGCACTTCCCCTCATTTTTTTTCGGAAAACACTAATTGAAACATATAGGTTTTTATGGTGTTCCCAAATTAATACTATGAACCATTCGAATTTTTTTTTCGATCAAGTGGCAAGTATAAGTATTGTGTTTAAAAAATATACAAGTACTGTGGTAGTATAGGTCTAATATGTATTTTTGTACTCATACAAACATGGAAGTGAATTATGGCATTAAAGCACATGCATAAGTATATAAAGTTGTAACAACAATTTTAGGTGCTACATAAGTATACCAAGTATGTGTATTAAATGTTTCAAAAAAAAG
Source organism: Thinopyrum obtusiflorum (assembly GCA_036873465.1). Classification (NCBI taxonomy): domain Eukaryota; kingdom Viridiplantae; phylum Streptophyta; class Magnoliopsida; order Poales; family Poaceae; genus Thinopyrum; species Thinopyrum obtusiflorum. Next base: position 74,664 of record JAAAWM010012001.1, read on the forward strand.
TATGTGTATCACTGATTACTTATGCAATTGAGACAAACTATTTTATAACGTTTGTAATGCATACAAGAAATTTACCTGAACAATGGCTTATGTATTTAACATATCTTTAAGAAATATGAAGTATATCTCTTGTACAACCAATCACGTGGTAAAGCAAAAAATTAAGCACATTTTACAATAAGATTCATATTCATGTCGTATGTTACAAGTTACATTGAACTAAAATTAGTTAAAGAAAACAAACATAGCGTACGGAAATCTCTATATTTGAAAAAGAGCAAACATTTACATTTATAATTATTTTCAAACTTGTTAGACTTGCCATTTAGTATAGCCAAATTACCCTTAACGACTAGACCCCTAGATTTGAATTCTCCTCTTACCTCTCGAGAGGTAAGTGGAAGAATCATAAATTTTCTCCTAAGGTTATATACTAAACGAAAAACAAGCAAGTTCAAATATGTTTGTAAATTTTGATTCTAGAATACGATCATCTGCAGCCACATAAAATTCACATGCTGAATTTTATTTTAAAGTGAATTGCACAGTAGTAAATATTGTACAACAACTCACTTTGTAAGGTTTGCTCAACTCATAAATGCTATTTATTTTTACCAACAAAAATACATGGACCTGGTCCTCCCTTAATCTAGATGTTTTTTGCTTTTCATATTTTCCTACTATGCATGTATTTTTTTTACTAAGTTTCATGACACATATTCAATTCTTTTAGCACAGTACAATCGCAGATGCTCACATACACTCACCCCTATAAAAGCACACACGCGCATCCTATTCGTACGAGCGCCTTCGAGATACTGAGTTGGCACAACATCTTGAGATTGACGAAGTCACCATAGGCGCCTCGAAGTCGACGGTAACATCTCCTCCCACCGAACGAACATCGCCAAAAGATTGAAATAATAAAAGAAAAATACGAGCACCAATGACAAGTTTAGCACTTGAACCTTGGTGGGCTAGTTCCACCACAAGGAACCTAACCATCTGACACATGTACAATGTTATTTTTTATGCAGGGTAAAGGGAGTTTTATTTCATGATTGTAGTTACTGTCATGAGGCAAAAGTTCCTCGATACATAGGGGTCCTTGATGCAACCACATAGCCATGATACACTCCGTACGACTATAATTCGTCAAACAACCGACAACTCTATTTTGTACCCTACTAATTTCTGAGGAATAAACTCCATATCTACCATTAAAGCTTTGATCTCTGCAACAAGATGACCGTACGCCGAACGAATAAGACCATCGCCAGTAATACAAGATAAGGCCTTCGTGGAGTCAGATTGGACAATTACGATGAGCTAGTGTTGTAGGCTTGTAGCGCCAAAGCCATCCCCTGCATGATTGCACGGATTTCAACCTTCAGGGCGTCATTGTAGTTAAACACAAATCGCGACAAGCTGCAAAAAATGACGGACCCATCGTATCGTTGCACGATCATGCCTGCCGCCGCCGCCCAACTCTCAATCAAAAAGGAACCATCCACAGACAAGGACATTGCCCAATTATACCCCGCACAAAAACACTACTAAAATTTCTATTTTATCCTTTAGCCAACTGAAATTTCAATTTCGCGTGTATTCATAGTACTCTCTCCGTCCTTGAAAGAACTTTGTTCGAGGGTCAAACTATCTCAAAGTTTGACCGAGTTTGTGCAAAAATATATCAATGCTTGCGAAACCAAATAGGTATATGACGAAAATATATTTTATCGTGAATCTAATGTAATTTGATGGCATAAATGTTGGTCTATTATTGTATAATACGATCAAACATAAAAAAAATTGACTGTTGGAAGTACACTCTTTTAAGGACGAAAGGAGTAGACACCATAAACTGGCATCGATTTATAAGGAGCAGTTATAGTAAATCACTATTTTTTAGAGGTATAAATACCTCAGTTCGGAAATATAGTAACCAACTAAGCATGTCTCTAAGCGCCGTTAAGATTGTCCTCTATACTTAACCGCGAAGGCCCAGCAAACAAAAATATACTCCAATACAAAGCCGCATAAAACGCAGGGCCCCCTCCCCCTGGGATCGTCGTCCTCCCCACAACTCCCACGCGCCCCCCGATACAACGCAACGCTCCTCTCTCTCTCTCTCTCTCTCCCCCATCCCTCGCTGTCCTCCGCGGCAAGTCAAGTGGAACGCGAATCGAAAAGCAGCGGCCGGAGGCGGAAGGGAGCGTGACGCCGCCGCCCGCCATGAGGCTCCTCGTCCCCGACGGCGCGCGCCAGCACTCCGAGGCCACGCCGCGCCGGCACCGCCCGCCGTCCGAGGCGCCGGGGGCCAGCGGCAGGACGGTGGCGGTCGGGATCAGGTGGGACGCCGCCAGCCGCGAGCTCCTCACGTGGGCGCTCGTCAAGGTCGCCAATGCCGGCGACCGCGTCGTCGCCCTCCACGTCGCCGCCGGTGCGTCCCCCCTCCGTCACAGCCGCCTGTTACCCGTGTCTCTAATTTCCTTGCCGTCAGTTTTTACCTAGTTCGAACTCCGTGGTTGCTAAATTTTTCCTTCGGTCTTGCCATGAGATTAATCTCCTCCTTTTCCTGCCTTTTTGTTCAGCAGGCGGAGGAGGGGCTGGGCTGGAGGAGAGGAGGAAGGCGGCGGATTCGCTCGCGACGGTGCTCGCCGTGTACGACGGCTTCTGCAACCTCAAGCAGGTCCGTCCCTCCCTCCCTGCTTCCCCAAAACGCTCTCTGTTTTTTGTTACCACTACTTTATTTATTATTATTCGCGGGAGTAACTTCCGGATTCCTATTCAATGGCTGCGGTTCATCAAAGCACTTGCCTTTTTCGTCACGGAGAGCTCCCAATTTGACCCGTCATTAATTTGCTGGCCCATCCAAGTTTAGCTCAAACTTAAAACTTTCCACCTCTTCCGTACCAATTTGATGGCGACAATAGCTTACCGGGTGGTCGGGTCCAACTTTCAGTGTTTTCATTCAGTTTTGGCACCTCTTAATTTTCACCCCCAACCATTAAATTTTATTTTTACCGCTAGTGTTTTGTCAAGCTGCAAAAGGTTCAGGGGCAAGGACTTTTTAGCCCTTTGATCCTACCACCGGGAATTTGCCTCAGAATTAGCTCTCTCTTTTAAAGTTTTTTCCCCTCAAAATTCTCATCACTTTGTTCTTCCACTTACATTCAACAGATCAACTTGGAGCTCAAGGTCTGCGGAGGATCGTCTATCCGGAAAACTCTGGTTAAAGAAGCAGCTTCTTGTGGTGCTGGGCATCTGATCCTCGGCGTCGCAAAGAACTCTCGGTATTTTGGGTACTGAATTTGCACATTCTCTACTCCTAAGTTGCTAAATTGGCCCAAATTAGTTTGTTCCTCATATTAGTGTCCTTGTTTCTTTTCAAATATATTTCAGATCCTCCTCCACTTCAGTTGCCAAGTACTGTGCAAAGAGAGTCCCCACGAGTTGTTCGGTTCTTGCTGTGAACAATGGCAAGATTATTTACCAAAGAGTTGCCGCACACGAAGAACCATTCAATAGCACTAGCGCACGTAAGTCAATCAACCATATCGCTTGCATTTGTTCATTTCCTGGTCTGTGGTTGCCATGGGTATGCTTAACTCTGTAACTGGAATGCAGCCGAGACTCCAAGGAGGAGTTACCGCAAGCTTCTGACTTCCCTGATGGGAGAGAAAACTCAGGACGAATGCATAAAGGATAACAGGTCCATTTCTCGGGCTGTCACCATGCCAGTGAGGTCTTCCACATCGTCAAAGCAAGTTTCACTAGCATTGGTTCCAGTTAAGGTTTGCCAACGTGAATCACCAGAAGTAGCAACTGGCTGGCCATTCCTAAGGAAGAAGTTATTGCCCAACCGACAGGATGCGTTGTCTGACAAGCCCAAGATGTCTGTGGTGCAGTGGGCAATGCGGCTCCCGAGCAGGTATTCAGCTGTTTCGCCAGTCCATCTTGAACACAGAACCACGAGACCAGACTCAACCAACAGTGTCAGTCGTATCTTGCGTGATAGAGTGGTTACCCCCTCCAGAAGCCATTCAGGAAGCTCTTCTGTTGTGATTGAGGAATTGGATACAGAAACTCCAGAGGAGCTGATCTCACTCAAAGAGAAATTCTTATCCCTTTATTCTTCGTACAGTTACAATGAGCTTGCAGACATCACTTCCAATTTTTCACCTGGTATGTATTTCAGATTAATTTCTATCATTCCAATTTCCCTACACATGTCATGTTTAGCCATTAGGTGCTTGTTTGCGCAGAGTGTATAGTCGGACAAGGTGGCACGAGCCAAGTCTACAAAGGTTGTTTGACAAATGGCAAGGAGTTGGCAGTGAAGATCCTGAAGTATTCCGATGAGGTACTGAAGGAGTTCACGTCAGAGATCGAGATTGTCAGCTCCCTCAGTCACAAGAACATCATATCCATCACCGGTTTCTCCTTCAAGAACGACGACCTTCTATTGGTGTATGAATACTTGCGACGAGGAAGCCTAGAAGAAATACTGCATGGTATGCTCCATAACTTGCGTCACCTGTTTTCTTCCCGTGCTGTTTCCATGTAAAAACTCATCTTATTGTTAACGTGATGTAGGCGAGAAAGAATGCGAGAGCATGTTTGGTTGGACCGAGAGGTTCAATGTGGCAGTAGGTGTAGCTCATGCACTGGATTATCTCCATGGTAACGGCAACAGTCGCCCAGTGATCCATAGGGATGTCAAGTCGTCAAATATCCTCGTCTCAGAGGATTTTGAGCCAAAGGTAAACCTACCATCCTGTTCCACAACATGCTTCAGTTCTTGTGCGAGATCAAATTAGCTGAACCAAGATATATCTATATTTGTGTGATGCAGTTATCAGACTTTGGCCTTGCGCTCTGGGCCGCTGATGCAACACCCCAGATCACGTGCAATGACGTCGCAGGAACTTTTGGGTTAGTTAGCTGTTCATGTGCACACTAGCTTTGCCTTTTCATGCTCTGCTGCAATTTTTTTTTACTGATGTATGTATACATACCTTCCCCCAGGTATTTGGCTCCTGAATACTTCATGCATGGCAAGGTGAACGACAAAATCGATGTTTTCGCTTTTGGTGTTGTTCTTCTTGAACTCGTCTCAGGCAGGAAACCGCTGTGCACTGGTTGTCCGAAAGGCCAGGAGAGTCTAGTTATGTGGGTGAGTGCATCATCATCTGTTGATTGTTTGTTTGACAATAAAAATTGGCTTGATTTTGGTAAAGAAGGGTTTCTTCCTGTAGTTTTAACGGAAAATTTGGTTGTTTGTGTTGTATAGGCGAATTCTATCATCCAAGGAGGAAAGCTCACGCAACTGGCAGATCCTAGCTTGCCTACCGAAGGCCATACCGATGAAATTGAGAGGATGACACTTGCTGCTTCGCTCTGCATCAGACCAACACCTCAACACCGTCCTCACATTGCGGTGGTGAGATTTCGTTTCTGATGCATAGATTGTGCCATTCATCATGTTGCGTATTACCTCTGCACTCGCATCTTACAAGCTTCCGTCTGTAAACACCAGGTTCTGAAGCTACTTGATGGCGACAATGACATTCTCAAATGGGCGAGATCGCACGTGGGGCTATCGTACGAGAGCGATGGCGATGAAGACGTGGTTACGCTTGCACCACCGCCGGAGAACAACACCAACATTCAGTCCTACATCAACCTCGCCTTTGACGTTGACGACGACTCTGCCTCGGTGAGCAGCAACGACTTCATCACGGCAAACACGTCCCTGGAAGAGTACCTGCAGGGAAGATGGAGCCGGTCGTCGAGCTTCGACTGACCGATGGATCCATGGCAGAGTTGGTGCCCCATTTTTGTGTATAGAGATCCTTTTCCTCTCCCACTTGTTGGTAAGTTAACCTGTTGCTGCTCCTTGGGTGAGAGGTGGCACATGCAATGCAATTGCCCTCCTCAAGGCCTATGTTCTGGTCATTATTTCTTAATTTTTTTACCCTAGAGTTGTTATGAGTGAGCCTGTAATGTTCTCACCCAAAGGATGAGATGAGGAATAAAGTAGAGTAGGGAGGATGTAACCGTGGGTTGTTTGCCCACACCCAAATCACTAGTGCTTGTTCCACCCTGTGCTCGCTTGTTAAGAGTAAAATCATCATGAGACTGAGACTGCTATGTTTGCTACTGTATGAGACAATATTTACTGCTGAATTTCACTGTGGATGTTGAACTGCTTCTGGTGCCTTGTAGGAGTGTTACCCATCACATTGCTCCAGATCATGAATAAGGTCAGCAGGATCAATGTATCCACACCCAGATAGTATTAATCTAGGCTTGTGCTCCACGATGATGCCTGTGCTCGTGCATCCATTGGACAGTGAACTGCCAGAGTCAGTATGATAACCAACTTAATGGGTGCCTGCTTCAGCATGGCATCTCATGGTCCCGGGCATCATCAGGTCGGTCCAACCAACGAACAGAGCCGATCATCATTAAAAGGAAAGAAGAGAGAAGATCATGGGGGAGGAGTAAAGCTGTCCTACTAGTAGTAGGAGTAGGATACTAAATCATTTGGTGATCGCAGGCAGGCAGGCACAGTTGGGACATGTTGCATCACATGGGGCTGGCTGGGGGAATCACATTCACACTCACATGAACCAACCAACCCGGACCCGTGGATGGATGCATGGTACCCGGCAATGGCAGGATTCTTGGGAGAGTTACCTGTGCACGCCAGCATGAGAGAACCGACATCGAGAAGCCGTGACCAGAGCTTTGCTTGGCGACAGACAGCGAATAATGGGGGACACTTCGCATGGATGATGGTCAACAGTATTGCAAGTCGCAGGTCCCAACAAAACAGACAGGCAGCGCAACCATTGCAGCATCTCCAGCACTGTATGGAGAAGAGTGTGCGAGAATAATGTGTTTGTTTTTGCCCCGCTCGCTCGTTGAAACACTTTGCTGCCTTTTTATCGTCTTTAAATTCGCTTACACACTAGGAAACACGTTCAACTTTGATGAAGAGGGTCTGTTTTTCTGTATAGAAAAGCGAAATCCTCGATTGACAGTGCTACCTAGAGGGAATAGCACTTCAACACTGATTTTGCCTCGGGCTGGACAAAAAAGCGCCTGTCACCTTCCTTCTCGTGCCACAGCTTTAAAGTGCTAAATATCCTCTTTGACCTCCTTTGGTTTGGAGGAATTTTGTTAGAATTCTAAATGGTAGGAATTTTATAGGAAAATTTTTTGAGGCCCTTTGGTTTGTAGGAATAAAATCCTATTCATGTGTAGCATAGGAACTAATTATTTGTGTTCCAGAGTAAAAAAACATTAGCCTATACTCGGGGGAGAAAAATATTATATCCTATGAACCACATAACATCTTCTTCCTTATATATAGGATTTGGGATACATATCATCTCATTTTCTATGTGTTTTCTATTCGTATGAAATTCATATCCTATGAACCAAAGCGGCCTTCAGCCTGTTGTCATGTTAGCTAGAAATTTTTGCATGACAGCGAGAAACACAGTAGTCGGTCAGTAGTTACGCTGCACGCCCCTTGTGACACCAGAGGACAGGAAGTCTTCCCTTAGTTGAGCAGGCCACTTCATTGAGAGAAAAATCAGAGCACACTCTCGATCTAAGGACAATTTGGTTTCTGAATCTGATCCGGCACGTTATTACAAACTTTTTAAAGAAAATAATGCATATGACGGGGAGCGCCGGCTATATGTTGCTTATAGCGACCCCAAAGGAGCTCTCGCCTTTGGAACCCCTTCTCAATAGGCGGGTAGAGCTCTGCTTTTCGGCGCACAGTTTTTTCTTTTTCTCTCATTTTTTTGTCTAAAAAACATTTTTCTTTTTATTATTATTTGCTTACATTAACTTATATTTCTAAAATTCAAAAGAAATCTTTAAATTTAAAAACATACACCATGCATTCAAAAAAAAGTTTATAAAATGTGTAAAAAGTTCGCGCAATTCAAAAAATCTATGTTGAATTTCAGAAATATCACGTACTTTGTAAAAATATTCGTCAGATTTTACAAAAAATGTTTGTGCAATTTTTAAAAACGCATAACTATAAAAATATATTTTGTAAAATCATAAAAATGTCCCTGAAATTGGAAAAGAAATGTTTGTACAACATAAGCAAATCTCGTAACTAAATGTTTGTGCAATTCATAAAAATGCAAGTTACATTCAAAAAATGCTCACACATTTTCAAAATATGTTTGTAACATTTTCAAAAATATATTATAAGTGTAAGTAAATGTTTGCTTAGTTAAACAAATGCTTCTTGCCAGTAGAAAATGTTCAACGTGTGTTTGATAAATGTCTAACATGTTTCTAAAATATATTCAAAAACGTGTACTTTGAAAATGTACATCATGTATTTGAGTACTATTCAACATATATCAAGACAATGTTATGTGTGCATAAGAAATAGGTACAATGCGTATTAAGAAGTAGACTTGTGTTGAAAATTTGATAATGAAAAAAGAAGCAAACATAAGAAAACCTGTAAAAACCGTTAAAATAAACAAATGAAAAATAAAATGAAAAAATGAAAAATAAAAAACTAAAAAAAATAGAAGGAAAAGGAAACCGATGAAAATAGTAAAAACCGATAAGAAAAATCACATAGAAACAAGAAAATGATTTTTTTAAAAGAACAGAAAAAGGAGAAAACTAAAAATAGAAACACATAAAACAGAAAAAAGGAACCACATGTAAGGTTCTAAAAATGGACATGACTGATCTTTAAAACCTTCTGAAAGTGCTTGTTATCGACTAGAGGGGGGGTGAATAGGCGATTTTTATGAGTTTTCAAAACATGAGAGTTTCGAAGACAAACAATAGAAATGAACCTATTGACATGCAGCAGAAGGTAGACTACACTAGACAAGCCATAGTCAAGTAAGCAATGAAGTGAAAGCACGAAGACTATTAGCAGCTAGGTATAATGGATCAGGATGGAAGATAGTATGAAGCCAAACAACAATAGTCGTCACACACTGAAGTCAAACAGATCAGGCAAGCAGGCAAATGACTTCACGAAGACAAGCGGGGGGGGGGGGGGGGGGGGGGGGGGGGGGGGGGGGGGGGGGGGGGGGGGGGGGGGGGGGGGGGGGGGGGGGGGGGGGGGGGGGGGGGGGGGGGGGGGGGGGGGGGGGGGGGGGGGGGGGGGGGGGGGGGGGGGGGGGGGGGGGGGGGGGGGGGGGGGGGGGGGGGGGGGGGGGGGGGGGGGGGGGGGGGGGGGGGGGGGGGGGGGGGGGGGGGGGGGGGGGGGGGGGGGGGGGGGGGGGGGGGGGGGGGGGGGGGGGGGGGGGGGGGGGGGGGGGGGGGGGGGGGGGGGGGGGGGGGGGGGGGGGGGGGGGGGGGGGGGGGGGGGGGGGGGGGGGGGGGGGGGGGGGGGGGGGGGGGGGGGGGGGGGGGGGGGGGGGGGGGGGGGGGGGGGGGGGGGGGGGGGGGGGGGGGGGGGGGGGGGGGGGGGGGGGGGGGGGGGGGGGGGGGGGGGGGGGGGGGGGGGGGGGGGGGGGGGGGGGGGGGGGGGGGGGGGGGGGGGGGGGGGGGGGGGGGGGGGGGGGGGGGGGGGGGGGGGGGGGGGGGGGGGGCAACTAGGGGTGGCACTAGATGCACTTACAATCTCCCCCTTTTTGGTGATTGATGACAAACTGGTTGAAGTTTTCAACGGGGATAAAAGTATGTGAAATTGTAAGGGTTAAGGTATTGTCTTCATAAGTAGCAAAAGGCTCCCCCTGAAGATGTGCATATAAGTAGTTTGCTCTTGAATGCAAATGCACATGGGAGGTTTTACTTGTGGAGATCCTTTTCAACTTACGAAGACAATTCATTATGCAAATAAAGATGTAACGAAGATAATGATATGCATAATGAAAAATGGACGTCTGCGGAATGACTTCATGCGGAATTTATCATCGCATCACAGAATAGCAGACAAGGTAGCAGACGACCATCAAGTTTAAGTGTTACAACCCAAAGAACCAAAAGTATCAAAACGAGAGTTGTAACCACTTGGCATAATATAAAGCAACCACCCATATGGACCCGCTTGAAGACTATCAACTCATATGCTTCTCCCCCTTTTGTCAGTAAGGACCAAAAAGGTTTGAAGACATAGAGCATCTACGCGTTCCCATCGGCAGTAGAGGAAGGTGCAGGGTCGATGTTGGAGTCCGGTGGTGCAGAGGGGCCTGGTGCAGTGTCGAGACACGGCGAAGTAGTGGTTGGAGATGTGGCATCATCTTCGTCATCGACAACTCTTGCATTAACCGTTGCAGCCGAGGATGAGTATTCTGAGTCTTCTAAGGAAGGAGTACGGCGCAAGACGGCATTGCGGGGAGGCGTGGAATCAAACTTGTAGCGCTCAGTGAAGCCATCTTCGCGAAGATCATCTTCGGAGCTTAGCAAAGTCAGACTCTTCCATGACCTCCGACAGGCTTCATGAGATACGAAGGCATTCTTGGTGGCAAGATTTCGAATGTGATTGACATCCCCCAAGAGGCTCTGCATCTGACGCTTCAGCCAGTCATGGTGCTTATCCTGTTTCTGATGCAATGCCACGAGAAGCTCTCGGTCATTGAGAACGCGAGATCGCTTCCGAGGCCTTTGAGCAATAGTGCTTTCAGTGGCTTAAGTGGTTGCACGATGAGGTGCACGAGTGTTACCAGCCAGAGGATAAACACGAGTTGCAGCAAGAACCCCCTCAATTGGTTGCGAAAAGCTTTGGCGATCAATGTTGTGAAGATAAATTGGCTCCTTTGCTAGTTCAGGGTAATGGCTTCGACAGACATATCAACCTCTGGCAAGAAGATAAGATGGTTGCGTGCAGAGGGCTGATAGTTGACAGAAGAGTGAAGCTTGATTAAGCGCATCACCCATGGAGCATAAAATTTCAGGCCAAAGAGATCAACTCCAGAAGCTGCAAGTTGCCTGATGAAGAAATCTTGAGCATTGAAGCTGATGCCATTGAGGATATAGAAAACCAATGTCTTCATTGTGCCTTCAAGCTTGGCTGCAGGAGAATGTCCTTTGACAGGCCATAGAGTTCGCCTTATAATATGATAGATGGTGCGGGGCAGATACTCTAGGTCTTCAACAAAGAATTCCTTTGGATATTCAGCATCTCGTGGCAGTGGCTTCAGCATGCTGAGCATTTGACTCATGTTTGGCTCATGCTTCTGAAATATACTCTCCAATGCATTGCGGTGAAGCTGACAACCAGGTTCATAGAGTTCACCTGGAGTGGGCAGGGAAGTAAGCTCAATTATATCTTGGGCTTTGGCTTCATGGTGTACATCATCTGTCATCCACTCAAGGACCCAAGTCTTCGGATCCCTATTGTAGCCGTGAATGTGAAGAGTTGCATAGAATTGTAGCAGAAGCTCCTCATTCCAATGCTCTTTGTCAGTGACAAACGGCAGAAATCCAGCATCTCTGAAGCAGTCTAGAGCTTCGTCCAAGCAGGGCAGACCAGCAATGGCTTCACAATCCAGACGCATGTGAGGAAAGATTCGCCCTTGATTGTATAAGATGCATGAGTAATAGCTGCGCTGCTGATAGCTCCAGAAGCGATCAGATGAGATTCTTGGCCTTGAGTAAGGGTTCTTTGTACTGTCAAAGAAGGTATTGTGAGCCCTGAAGCTGTTGACATTGAATGATCCTGGGGAAGTTGCAGCACCGGGAAATCTTGGCAGTCGAGGCTTTGGCTTCTGGACCTGAGGCCCGCGCTCCACATGGTAGTCAAGTTGTGGTCCGGGAGCAGGCGGAGGAACCAGAATAGGCCATCGAACAGTGACAAGTTGGTCGTGATCAAATGCTTGCTCAATAGTGTGAGGCCTTGGAGGCGGTACAGGAGCATTGGCATTGACATGGGCTTCAAGCTGCACATTGGCTTCAGGTGCAACATTCGCTTCAGGCGCCACATTGGCTTCAGCCATGACTACATCATTAGCTTCAGTAGTATTGTTGGTGGCAGCCTCAGTGTTTTCAACCTCCACTTGAGTAGCTGGAGGGTCGGGCACAGACTCGTTCTCCTCGAGAACATTTTCTTGAGTGATGGGGGGTGTGGCAACTCTCTCTTCTTCATGACACGATTCTTGGTTGTCATCGGCTGATGCAGCCGGAATGTCTTCAGCAACTTTTGCTTCAGACTCAGAGACGTTCGCAGTTGGAGTGGCTTCAGAAAACACTTGACGTGCGACTGAGTTGTGTTGCACTTCTCCTTCTGGAACGCTCGGCATGGCGACCTGTGGCCTAGGGCCTTTGCGAAGCCTGCGAAACGCGGGCGACGCCTTTGGTGATGGGGTGGTCTGCACCATGTAATTGTCATCGTCAAGCACCGGAGTGGTGACTTGAGGTGGGGGAGTACTGGGTGTGTCTTGGTTTGGTGTGTCTTGTTGGGGGTGATCAGCCCACGATGCATCCTGAGCGATTGGCGTCAGGGGACGACCAATGCTGATGAGTTCGCTGTTCGTGAGAACAGGCGACGATACCTGTTGGTGCTCGATCTGAGGAAGGACTTCATCATCTTCTACATTGTCGTGATGACCAATGTCTTCAGCTGTGATGGGGTCGACAGCTGGAATGTCTTCAGCTTCAGGAGCCTCTATGGAAGCAGGCTCATGAAGTACTAGCTGACGCTCTTGGTTTGCGGATGCAGGACGAGCAACTGAGATGGGCTCGACAACAAGTGGCTCTGTGGCAGCAGCACAATTTTTCCGCGAAGACTTTGTCTTAGGCTTCTTGATCGGTGGAGCATCATCAGTGGCATTCTTGTTCTTGCGCTTTCTGGCTTCGGCCTCAGCTGCCCTTGTCTTCTTAAGTTCAGAAGCAGCTATGGGGACCTTAGGCTTCGCGCCTGTCATGCTGGCAGGGAAGACAATGCAAGGTGCTTCCCGCCCTGAGGCTTCAGCTTGGGCCATAGCAGGCTTCTTCTTTTTGGCAGCCATCTTGGGGTCGATGCCAGGACGCCCAAGTGCCTTGCGCTTTTTGGCTTCATTATGAACTTGAACACATTTACTTGCAGAGAGTTTCATCCACTCTCTTGATCCTTTTGCTTCTTCACGTTTCTTGTGAAACTGCTCCTTGAGGTCATGCAGCATCTACTTGAAGCTTTGAACATCAGCCACACTGAGCTTGGCCATGTTCCTCTTGAATTGAGCTTTCTCATGATCAATCTTGTTCTTCAGTTCGACGATCTTCTGAGCCAGAGCCAGCTCATTAGCAATGGCTCCGTGGAAAGAGACATTGATGCCAATTGGAAGCTGAAGATCATCGATGCTGAGACTTGGGTTTTCAAACCATTCATCAATGAAGTTATTCAAAATATTCACATCAAAAAGGGGCAGATCATTGAAGATCTCCGCCTCTTGCTTGCTCTTTATCAGCAGCTCAAGAGCATCATCACCAAGATCTTCGTCGCTTGACAGATCAATGGCTTCATTTTCGTTCCTCAGAACGGCAGCTGGGGTCAGTTCTTGCCCGGAAATCTTGATGGGCTTCTTCTTCTTTGAAGACTTCTCGGTCTTCTTGGAGATACGAGAAAGATCTTCAGACTGCACACTTGCTTCAGGTGGTGCAGTGGCCAATGGCTTCATACGCGAAGCTTTAGGTGCAGCAGAGGGCTTTGAAGCCTTTGTTTTCTTCTGCTTCTGTGGCTTAGGTGGAGCTGGCGCTTCATCAGTATCAGCGTCGTCATCAGAGTGCTCCACGGCTGCCCCTTGAACAGCAATGTGAGTGAGGAGGCCTTCGAGGTTGTAGAAGGGGCCGATGACATTTGGTTCAGCATCACGGGTGCCATCAGCCCTTGGAGCAGATGGACCAGGGTTGAAGTCAAGTCCAAATGCTTTCTTGTTCTTGGCCGCAGAATCTTTGGCAAACTTATAGTTGCGCTTGAACAGATTGTCGTCTCGACACCATAGCAAAGAGGATGGGTCGGCATTCTCGGGCTGTGGTCCTCGGACCATGCAAGGATAGAAGCCTTGAGCAATGGCTTCGGACTTGGACTTGGGTTGAAGATTTTTATAGAGAATATCTCCCCACGGTCACTTGATGGCATTCTTCTCCGCATACTCAGCAGTGACGAATCTGTACTTGAACCATTCCTCAGCCCAATATCTTCGAATCCATTGGATTCGAGTCTTGCGTTCGCCATAGGTTTCTTCAGGATCTGTCTTGTACATTTCATACAGATCAGGTGGCAAATATTTGGATGTATTCCCATGACGCTGTCTGCCGCCCTTTCTAGTTGACTTCTCAGCGGCCATTAAATTCAAGCTGAATGGCTTCAGAACTGTCAAAGGCTTCCGTCTGTTGGTCAGAAAGGAACTGGCTTCAGGAGAATTGATGTGACGATGTAAGAATTCTACAAATGAATGCAGACTATGAGAACCAAGGGATTCTCCCACGGACATGTACCTGTGACAGCATTAGAGGTGCGAGGGAAGGGAAGAGGTCATATGCATTCTCAGAAGATTTTGAAGATAAATTAGTTTGAAGACATTGACCTCATAGCACGAAGACATTCACTTATATGGTGAGAGTTGGTTCCAGATTTGTACGAATCCAAGAATAAGTACAAGTGAGGAATCTAACTAGTTGTGAAGCATAAGTGAAATACTAGGCATGATATGAGATTCAGAACAAGATAGATCCAGATATGGAAGTTAAGAAACCACTTTTGGGTAAAGTGGATGGATCAGATGGATCAAAAAAAGGCAGTAAAAGTAAGATTTAATTACCGCACGAAGAACTGCTAGACGAAGTTGAGAGGGAGGCCGAGCAGTTCAATCTCCCGTGCCCTAACTTGGCGACGGAAGACACCTATGGCGGCGGCGGAGAGGACAAGGTCCACGGCCGGCGTGAGGACGGCGTCGAAGAGGTCGCGGCAGCTAAGAGCTTCTTCTCCGGCGTCAACGCGAGCTAGCGGAGGCGCTAGGGTTTGTGCGAGGTGACGAGGTGGAAGAGGAGATTGTGACCGCGGTGAGTTGTGAATTTATAAGGAAAGGGACAGCACAGCGCAATTACGCAGGTGCCCCTGGCGGTTCACATCTGAAGGACACGTGGCAAGCATGCAACACATTGGAAGTTGTTCCATGTTCCCACGCATGCCTGGACTGTCGGGTGGTCGTTCCGGCTTCTCCGGGTTTCAGGCAATATAGCATTTAAAACAGATTCAACTTTTGTCTCTGTATCTTCTGCTGACAAGGACGCAGAGAAGACATTTGACAGTTTCAATAGAATGCATATGATTTGGATAGATAGAATTTGAGGTAGAAACATAGAAGAGGTTAGGGTCCGATCACATTCACTTAGATCAAAAGATTCAATCATGAAGACATAGCTATAAGTGAATGCTGTAGAGGACTGAACACAAATATATGTATATATCTGAATAAGACCAAATCAACATAGTAAAGATAAACACGAAGTTAAATCAATGTTGAAGACAAATCAAATGCGAAGACTTTGCAAATAGGACGCCCAATGAAACACTTCAACCAAAGGTTTGGTGGTGGCGTTACCCACCGTATAGGAAGTATTAGACCCAGACACGACGCACAATTATCGTGGCGCTCCGAAGTCAAATTCCTCATTAATGTATTCACACTTAGAGTGTATGTCTTCATTGATTTGAAGATATACGTTATTGTGTGTTGCACATCTAAGTCATCAATATGCATAAGTGTTAGGATGTGTGTCCAATTACAGGACATTTGAGGATTCTAAGATATTTAGCTCACACCGCAACTTGCAAAACCTTTTCTCATCCAAGGGCTTTGTGAAGATATCTGCCAATTGCTCTTCAGTGTTGACGTGAATGATATCAATATCTTCCTTCATGACATGATCTCTGAGAAAGTGATGACGAATTTCAATGTGCTTCGTCTTCGAGTGCTGAACTGGGTTGTTGGCAATCTTGATGGCACTTTCATTGTCGCAGTAGAGTGGCACTTGCTTCATATGGATGCCATAGTCCTTGAGAGTTTACTTCATCCATAGAAGTTGAGCGCAGCAAGATCCAGCAGCAATGTATTCAGATTCAGCACTGGAGAGAGACACACAGTTCTGCTTCTTTGAAGACCAACAGACAAGTGATCGTCCCAGAAAGTGACATGTGCCTGATGTGGACTTGCGATCAACCTTGTCACCAGCATAATCAGCATCTGAGAATCCAACTAGATCAAACTCTGAGCCCTTTGGATACCATAATCCTAGTGTTGGGGTGTAAGCCAAATATCGAAGAATTCGCTTCATAGCTAAGTGATGTGATTCCTTTGGTGCCGCTTGGAATCGGGCACACATGCAAACACTAAGCATTATATCTGGCCTAGATGCACATAAATAGAGTAAAGAACCAATCATGGAGCGGTATACCTTTTGATCGAACTCTTTACCATTGGCGTCAGGACCCAGATGACTTTTGGTTGGCATTGGCGTCGTGTAACCTTTGCAATCTTTCATACCAAACTTCTTCAGGCAATCTTTGAGGTGTTTTTCTTGAGATATGAAGATGCCGTTGCTTTGCTGATGAATTTGAAGACCTAGGAAGAACTTTAGCTCACCCATCATGGACATCTGATATTGCTCTTGCATCATGTGCCCAAACTCATCACTGTATTTCTGGTTAGTGCTGCCGAAGATAATGTCATCCACATAGATTTGGCACACGAACAGTTCACCATCATATGTCTTCGTGAAGAGTGTAGGATCTAGAGAACCAGGTTTGAAGCCTTTGCTCTTCAGGAAGTCTTTGAGTGTGTCATACCAAGCACGAGGGGCTTGTTTGAGGCCATACAGTGCCTTGTTGAGCTTGTATACCATATCAGGATGTTTTGGATCTTCAAAGCCAGGTGGTTGTGCAACATACACTTCTTCTTCAATCTTGCCATTGAGAAAGGCACTCTTCACATCCATTTGGTACAGGAGGATGTTGTGATGGTTGGCATAGGCTAGCAGTATGCGAATGGCTTCAAGCCTAGCCACGGGAGCAAATGTTTCATCGAAGTCAATCCCTTCAACTTGAGTGTATCCTTGAGCAACGAGACGAGCCTTGTTTCTAACAACTTGACCATGCTCATCTTGTTTGTTGCGATAGATCCATTTGGTGCCAATGATATTGTGCTTGCGAGGGTCAGGACGCTTGACCAATTCCCAGACATTGTTCAGCTCGAACTGTTGAAGCTCTTCTTGCATAGCTTGAATCCATTCAGGTTCCATGAAGGCTTCAGCAACTTTCTTGGGTTCAGATATTGAGACAAATGCAAAGTGCCCACGGAAATTTGCTAGTTGTGTTGCTCTTGAACGAGTGAGTAGACCAGGTGCATTGATGCTATCAATTATCTTCTCAATATGTACTTCATTAGCAACACGAGGATGAACTGGACGAAGATTTTGCTCTTGCTGACCATTGTCTTCATTTTGAGCATTGGCTTCAGGCTGAGCATTGTCTTCAGGTTGATTAGGCGCTGAAATGATAAGTTCCTCTTCAGCCTGAGCCTCAAAAGGTATGATTTCTCCAGTTCCCATAAGCTTGATTGATTCACTAGGAGGGACTTCATCTAGCACATTTGGCAGGTGCTCTCTTTGCGAGCCGTTAGTCTCATCGAACCGCACATCTACAGTTTCAACCACTTTATAGTGAAAGAGGTTGAAGACTCTGTAGGAGTGCGAATCCTTTCCGTAACCAAGCATAAAACCTTCATGTGCTTTTGGTGCAAATTTTGAAGTGTGATGTGGATCCTTGATCCAGCACCTAGCACCAAATACTTTGAAGTAGCTTACGTTTGGCTTCTTACCAGTCAGGAGCTCATAGGATGTCTTCTTCAGAAGCTTGTGAAGATAAACATGTTTGATGACATGGCATGCAGTATCAATGGCTTCGGGCCAGAACTTCCTTGGAGTCTTGTATTCATCAAGCATTGTCCGAGCCATCTCAATGAGTGTCCTGTTCTTGCGCTCCACGATGTCATTCTGCTGAGGTGTATATGGAGCAGAGAACTCATGAGTGATGCCCAATGTATCAAGATAAGTGTCGAGGCCTGTGTTCTTGAACTCTGTGCTGTTGTCACTTCTGATGTGCTTGATCTTGATGCCATAGTTCGTCATGGCACGATTGTTGAAGCGTCTGAAGACATCCTGCACTTCATTCTTGTAGAGGATTATATGCACCCATGTATATCTTGAATAATCATCAACAATGACGAAGCCATAGAGACAAGCAGTGGTAGTAAGAGTAGAGTAGTGAGTAGGGCCTAATAAGTCCATGTGTAGCAGCTCGAAGGGTTGAGATGTCATCATGATTGTCTTCGAGGGATGCTTGGCCCTAGTCATCTTTCCAGCTTCACAGGCACCACACAGATGATCCTTCTTGAACTTGACGCCCTCGATGTCTACGACATGTTTCTTCTTCGCGAGAGTGTACAAGTTCCTCATGCCAGCATGCCCTAGCCTCCGATGCCAGAGCCAGCACTCTGAAGCTTTTGCTAGAAGACATACGACCAACTGTGGTCCTGCTGAGAAATCTACCATATACAGATCATCTTTCCGATACCCTTCAAAGACTAGAGACTTGTCAGATTCCATTAGAACAAGGCAACGATATTTTCCAAATATCACAATCATGTTCAAATCACAAAGCATTGAGACAGACATTAAGTTGAAACCAAGGGATTCAACAAGCATCACTTTATCCATGTGCTGATCCTTTGAGATTGCAACTCTACCTAGACCCGATACCTTGCTTTTACCAGTGTCAGCAAATGTGATGTGACTCTTGTCAGATGGACGTAAGGTTGAGTCCATGAGAAGACTTCGATCACCAGTCATATGATTAGTGCATCCACTGTCCATAATCCATTCTGAAGCATGTGGTGTCATACCCTACAGTACAGTTAGGGGGATAGGCTTCACCAAGGGTATTGTGAAGCATAAACATTTGACGAACAAGCGGATTATCAAAGCTCAGATCCAGGTTAGGGCTGATAGGATGATTGGCAAGCGATTCAGGAACAAAATACATAGTAAGACCATTTGGACATTTTATCTTGCGCCCAACAAGATGTGGTTTTGGGGTACTGCTCAGGCTTCCAGTAAGAACCATCAACATTCATTTTCCTCTCGAACCCAACACCCTCTTCCCTAGGGTTTCGGTTCAGAATCTGCTTTTTGAGGACATCACATAGTGTCTGATGCCCTTTGAGACTTTTGTACATCCCTGTCTCAAGCAATGTCTTCAGCCTGACATTTTCATCAGCAATAGTAGTGGTATCCTCATCAGAGGGGTTAGTTACCACATCAGCAGTTGAAGATATTGCAAGTTTGCAACAGTAGCAGCAGTGGAACATTCAGCAACAGAAGTAGCGTTATCACGCTCAAGGCATTTTAGACATGGTGGTTCAAATCCTTCCTGAGCGGGACTGATCTGTTGAGCGCGAAGTGACTCGTTCTCTTTTTGAAGATCTTCATGAGCCGCTCTCAATTTCTCAAGTTCTTGCTTCCTTTGAAGATAATCGTAGGAAAGCTTTTCATGAGTTGTTGAGAGCGTTTCATGACGACTTTCAAGTTCCTCGTACTTAACATGAAGATTTTTATGTCTTCAATTAAGGACTGAGATCGGGTCATTTCCGCGTCCAACAGGTCATCGCTTTTGTCTAACAATTTTTGAATATGTTCCATAGCTTTCTGTTGTTCAGTTGCAATTTTAGCAAGTGTTTTGTAGCTAGGTTTAGATTCACAGACAGAGTCATCTTCACTTGATGTTTGAAAGTAAGCATCGCGTGAGTTTACCTTGGCACCACGTGCCATGAAGCAGTAGGTGGGGCGGAGTCATCCTTGTCATCAGCGTTGGTGATGGAGTCATTGTCTTCAGTGTTGAAGATGGACTTGGCAACATAGGCTGTAGCTAGAGCCAGACTTGCAACGCCAGAGTCGAAATCCTCCTCAGACTCCACCTCTGCCTCCTCAGAAGCAGACTCCTCCTCTGAATCCATCTCCTTACCAACAAAAGCACGAGCCTTGCCAGATGTGCTCTTCTTGTGTGATGAAGACTTGGACGAAGACTTGGAAGAAGACTTGGAAGAAGACTTTGAGGATTTCTTCTTCTTTTTGTCATCAGAATCATATTCCTTGCTCTTCTTCTTCTTGTTGTTCTCATTGTCCCACTGAGGACACTTAGAGATGTAGTGATCAGGTTTCTTGCACTTGTGGCATGTTCTCTTCTTGTGGTCATGAGTAGAAGCTTCATCATTTCTCGAGCTGGATCTTGAAGACTTTCTGAAGCCTTTCTTCTTGGTGAATTTCTGGAACTTCTTCACAAGCATAGCAAGCTCCTTTCCAATGTCTTCAGGATCCCCAGAACTGCAGTCAGATTCTTCTTCAGATGAGGAAACAGCCTTTGCCTTCAAAGCGCGAGTACGTCCATAGCTAGGACCATAGATATCTCCTTTCTCAGATAACTGGAACTCATGTGTGTTGAGCCTCTCAAGTATGTCAGACGGATCGAGAGTCTTGAAGTCAGGGCGTTCTTGTATCATCAGGGCTAGGGTGTCAAACGAGCTGTCAAGTGATCTCAGGAGTGTCTTGACGATTTCATGCTTGGTGATCTCAGTGGCGACAAGTGCATGAAGCTCATTTGTGATATCAGTGAGGCGATCAAACGTGAGCTGGACATTCTCATTGTCGTTTCTCTTGAAGCGGTTGAAGAGGTTGCGAAGAACACTGATCCTTGAGTCTCTCTGGGTTGAGACGCCTTCGTTGACCTTGGAGAGCCAGTCCCAGACTAGCTTCGAGATTTCCAGAGCACTCACACGACCATACTATCCTTTGGTCAGATGACCACAGATGATGTTCTTGGCAGTAGAATCCAGTTGAATGAACTTCTTGACATCAGCAGGGTGACACCTTCACCGGCCTTGGGAACGCCGTTCTTGACGACATACCAGAGGTCAACATCAATGGCTTCAAGATGCATGCGCATCTTATTCTTCCAGTAGGGGTAATCAGTGCCATCGAAGACAGGGCACGCAGCGGAGACTTTGATTATCCCTGCGGGGGGGGGGGGGGGGGGGGGGGGGGGGGGGGGGGGGGGGGGGGGGGGGGGGGGGGGGGGGGGGGGGGGGGGGGGGGGGGGGGGGGGGGGGGGGGGGGGGGGGGGGGGGGGGGGGGGGGGGGGGGGGGGGGGGGGGGGGGGGGGGGGGGGGGGGGGGGGGGGGGGGGGGGGGGGGGGGGGGGGGGGGGGGGGGGGGGGGGGGGGGGGGGGGGGGGGGGGGGGGGGGGGGGGGGGGGGGGGGGGGGGGGGGGGGGGGGGGGGGGGGGGGGGGGGGGGGGGGGGGGGGGGGGGGGGGGGGGGGGGGGGGGGGGGGGGGGGGGGGGGGGGGGGGGGGGGGGGGGGGGGGGGGGGGGGGGGGGGGGGGGGGGGGGGGGGGGGGGGGGGGGGGGGGGGGGGGGGGGGGGGGGGGGGGGGGGGGGGGGGGGGGGGGGGGGGGGGGGGGGGGGGGGGGGGGGGGGGGGGGGGGGGGGGGGGGGGGGGGGGGGGGGGGGGGGGGGGGGGGGGGGGGGGGGGGGGGGGGGGGGGGGGGGGGGGGGGGGGGGGGGGGGGGGGGGGGGGGGGGGGGGGGGGGGGGGGGGGGGGGGGGGGGGGGGGGGGGGGGGGGGGGGGGGGGGGGGGGGGGGGGGGGGGGGGGGGGGGGGGGGGGGGGGGGGGGGGGGGGGGGGGGGGGGGGGGGGGGGGGGGGGGGGGGGGGGGGGGGGGGGGGGGGGGGGGGGGGGGGGGGGGGGGGGGGGGGGGGGGGGGGGGGGGGGGGGGGGGGGGGGGGGGGGGGGGGGGGGGGGGGGGGGGGGGGGGGGGGGGGGGGGGGGGGGGGGGGGGGGGGGGGGGGGGGGGGGGGGGGGGGGGGGGGGGGGGGGGGGGGGGGGGGGGGGGGGGGGGGGGGGGGGGGGGGGGGGGGGGGGGGGGGGGGGGGGGGGGGGGGGGGGGGGGGGGGGGGGGGGGGGGGGGGGGGGGGGGGGGGGGGGGGGGGGGGGGGGGGGGGGGGGGGGGGGGGGGGGGGGGGGGGGGGGGGGGGGGGGGGGGGGGGGGGGGGGGGGGGGGGGGGGGGGGGGGGGGGGGGGGGGGGGGGGGGGGGGGGGGGGGGGGGGGGGGGGGGGGGGGGGGGGGGGGGGGGGGGGGGGGGGGGGGGGGGGGGGGGGGGGGGGGGGGGGGGGGGGGGGGGGGGGGGGGGGGGGGGGGGGGGGGGGGGGGGGGGGGGGGGGGGGGGGGGGGGGGGGGGGGGGGGGGGGGGGGGGGGGGGGGGGGGGGGGGGGGGGGGGGGGGGGGGGGGGGGGGGGGGGTCCTATGACTCAACAAAGAAGAAAAGGAAACTACGAAACAACTATATCTTCGCACTCCACAGTCTTCATGTGAATGTCTTCTCGAGTCATAATCTTCGTTGTGAATATCTTCATATGCCACCATTGTCTTCAATGTCTTCACACATTTTTAGGGGTCATCTCCGGTAGGTAAACCGAATCAATGAGGGACTACTACCTGTGTTATCCTGCAATTTTCACAAACACATTAGTCCCTCAACCAGGTTTGTCGTCAATACTCCAAAACCAACTAGGGGTGGCACTAGATGCACTTACACCTTCCCTAAACTGCTTAGGTGGTCCAACCTACTAAGGTGAGTGTGCCTCCAGTGTTAGGGGCGAGATCAAGCAACGTCTCGGTACTCGCGGGAAATAGCTGTCACGCATATATGACGGGGACACCGAGCATGTATACAATGGTTGATCTTCTGTTGCTTGTGTTTGTGAGCATTTGAGATTGTATTGTGCTAAAACACACATGCTCGTGGGGCTGCTTGGGAGTAGGCAACCGTGCTTCCGTCGCTGTACAATGCAAGGAATTAGAGGCAGGAGTGCTTTTGACAAATTATCCTCATTTTTTGGTGAGACTTAGAGTGAACTAGTGGCTAAAGTGCGCTTCACTCCGCTATTCTTCACTCGCTGCCTCGCTGGGTTATTTTTTCTCTAGCTACATGGGCTGACGTATAAAGCCATCGCTCGCTTAGTTCGGCTCCCTGCTTCGCTTCCTCACTTTGTTTTTTTATTTCGCTCGCTCCACTGTTTGCTCGGAAAAAATCTTCTACGTATTTTTATTTGAAGAATTTCATCAAATCAAAAGAAGTTCAGGTATTTAAAAAAATCTTGTATTTTAAAAATGTTATGAATAAAAAATGTTTGTGAATTTTTAAAATATTCATGGATTTAAAACAATCTTCACGATTTTGAAAATGCTCCATACACTTTAAAAATGTTTGTGAAATTTAGAAAATTGAATTTAAAATTATTCAATGAACTTTAAAAAGTGTTCATGAATTCAACAATGCGCATAATCTTTTTAAATGTAATAAATATTCATGAATTAGCATATGAAAAACTAAAAAGTGAAAAGAAACTAGAAAAATGGGAAGAGGAAAAGAAGGAAAAATCCAAAAGAAAAACTATCAAAACTGTTGGAAAAATAACCTAGGTAATACATCCCCAAAACCAAAAAAAACCAACCGACCCAGCAAAATGCACCTTACAAGCGGGGATCATAGCGTCCTCACAACGCCCGGTGCACCAGGAGGATCCAAATCTATGAAGCTTAGTAGCTTTAATAGATAGACTAGTAGGAGAAATGCGCGGCGGCATGCCGCGCCAATGGTTCAACCCGTGCTTGCATGTATGTTAGCTATGAGTTCTGACTGTAAAATATAAACTGTGAAGTGATATGTCACACCGTTCACATAGGGAGTGTCCTCTTTATCTGCATATATGGATGCTCGTACAATTTCCTAGTGATCGGGCAAAGAGTGAACTATTTTTTTTCCTCGCTCAATGTGGGGATGATTGGTTGAACTTCTTTGTTAAATGTTTGGTTTATGGCAATGATTATTGCTTCAGGAGGTTGCCTGGCTATCAGAGAGAGGGATAGAGAGAGGTCGAAGAATGAATGAATATGTAGTGTTACATGGCAGACAATCTTGTGTGGAGCTGTGAATCTTCCATGAACACATCTTTGAAAAAATTGTTGCACGAGTTCATTGTAGCATTGTATATAGGGGAAATCAATCAATAGTAAATGTTTTAGTATTGCAAGTAGTTCAAATGAAACATTAGTATTGATAAGGAGTAGTCTAATTTATGATCTAGACTTATATAAAACTTGATCTAAAAGTTGTTCATTTTGTTCTATATGCCTTTTTTCTATCACGACGTGGCAGAATTTAGAATAATCAATGGGAAGAATCAATTTAAATTCGGCAACGTTAAACTTGGTGCTCGAAACTTGAATATGCAAGAGAGGATTATGTTGAGTTGAAAATGATTCATTGTAGCATACTTGGATCGTTTTAGGCTATATTTGTTGTATATTTAGGCCTAGCCCACTGGGCCACAGAAAACTAAGTGAGTTTAACTGTGTATGCTTAGGTTGAACATGCAGAAAACTTTAGCATTTATGAAGAGTGGCGTAATTTAGGATCTATACATCTATAAAAATTAATATATGATTTGCCAATCTTGTCACATATTTCTATTTATTTATTTTCGAGAGGATTGAGCATCTAAGAGATTGTATACTTTAGTGATCTTCTTGTTGCCTCTGTTGATCGTCCTTTCAATGCTATACTTGTGTTTATTGTGCACAACATGTGGAAGCAGAAAGATATAAATAGTGTTCATTAGAATGGAAACAAAGGAGGAGCTGTGGAGAAAAGTGCAAAGAAGGAATGACAATTAGTGGCCATAGAAAAAAAGATTTATTTGTTAATGATCTACTTTTTTGTCCTATATGCTATTTCGGAAACTTCGTAAATTTGAACTGGAACATAGACTTTTGTAGCTTTGTATAGAAACTGATATATACGAAATTTTGCACGAACATTCATGTCATAATTTTCTTAACTTTGTATAGAAACTGGAAAACTCCTACCAGAGAATTATATGGTCCCTTTTTCATATATCCAATATCAGTTAATTGCTAAATTACTCAAGGCATTTGTACAATATGTATTCAATATGACATTCCTGCAAAAGAAAATTAACACTTCCTAAATGTGTATGCCATGTACATAGTTGTTGTGTGGAACCATATAGTATAGTGATGGAAATTCCATGTACCATGGATAAATATATTAGAAGTCAAAGTGGTGTAATATTTGTTTTAGAACTTGAGGAAACATATATTTGTAAATTTTAACATCCAAATTTTAATTTTAAAAAAAAGGGGAATTTGAAAAGGAAAAGGAAAAAAGGGTTATTGTTCATCGCAGGGTTCATTTTTTTCTTGTATTTTTTATCTCCTTAATTTTAATTTTAAAGAAGATGTCGTGCGGGGGAGAGGCCCGGCCACAAACCAGAGAAATGTTTTTTATTTATTTTTAACTCTTTAATTATTTTTAAAATGGGTTTTAAACAAAGAAGGTAAAAAGATAAGGAATTATTGTTTATTACAGTTTTTTTTTTGTAATTTTTAACTTTTTAATTTTAATTTTGGGAAAAGGGGGAAAACACAGGGTACTATTTCGTTTTAAAACTCGGGGAAAAGGTTTAAAAATAGGAAAGTACTGTCCATCGAAGGTAGTGTTCGTGTTTTAAAACGCGGGAAAATGTTTTTTTTGTAATTTTTAACTTTTTTAATTTTATTTTGGGAAAAGGGGAAAACACAGGGCACTATTTATTTTTAAAACTCAGGGAGAAGGAGAAAAAAACTAAGGAGCATGGATCTCTGTCCACGCGCGGGTCTGTTCATCAGAGTGGTACTGTTCATGAAGATTACTGTTTATCAAGAATTACTATTCATGGGAAAATTACTGTTCACCGAAGGTCACTGATCACGCAAGATTACTGTTCACACAGGGGGTACTGTTCACACTGTTCACCCCTGGGACACGTGGCAGCCGGTGGGGGAGAGCCGGGCACAACGCCGGAGCGCCCTGGGAGCCTCCTCCTTAGCCGCCATAATATAGGTATATATTAGGGAAGAAGGGGAAAATCCAAACCGAATCGAACTATGTGTCTGAACCGGGAGAAAACCAAATAAAAACAATAAGGAAAATTAAACCACCTACGTGGCAAGCACAACCGATGCAAAGATGAAAAGTAAATTAAATTAGCAAGTTGTGGCACGAGTTTCACTAAATTAAGTAAAAAATCAAGAATTTCTGATGCATGGGTAAAATTGTCACGTACGTGAAATAGAAGATAAAAAAATAAATGAAAATTTAGTTCAATGTTAAACTAGAGAACAAAGGATAAAAAAATGAAAATTCACTTCAATGTTAAACTAGAGAACATATGAATAATGAGTTTTCTTTCCCCGTTAGGGTTTTGAGTTCCTCCGGCGGCGAGATCGCCGAGAGTCAACTTTTTCCATCCGCCGCTTCTCTCCCCTTGTGAGCACCTCTGGCCAGGGCTCGCCTCTGGTCGTGGTCTCCTCGGGGTACGGTGGGATCGATCTCCCCTCTCAGGGTTAGGGTTTTTCGAGTAAGCTCGAGATGGCATCTCAGGAGGAGGCGGGCGGATCGCGCCCAAGGAAGGAACCGATCGAGGATCTCCTAAAGCGCTTGGAATTGCAGGAAGAGGAAGAGGATAACTTCGTCTGGGAGGAGGAATTCCAGGAGAACCAGGTGGCGGCGAAGTGGCTAGCGATCGCGAAAGTTCATACAGATAAGGGTTTTAGTCCCTCTGCTTTGTACTCGGATATGAGATCTGCCTGGAACCCGGCGAAGGAACCACGTTGGCGTAGGATTGAAGACAATCTATTCACGGTTCAGTTTGGCTGCCTGGGTGATTGGAACACGGCGATGAACATGGGTCCATGGCTCTTCCGCGCCCATGGGCTCCTGATGGCGGAATACGATGGGTTTACGAATCCAACATCAGTGGTGCTTAATAAAATAGTGGTCTGGGCAAGAATCTTGAAGTTGCCCGATAACTACCTAATACCTGCAGCAATCAGAGGGATGTGCAGGAAGATGGGAAAGATCATAGAGATTCGGACTACTCTGTCGGCGGGTTTTGCAGGCGAATTTGTTCGAGTCAGAGTAGAACTTGATGTCACAAAGAAACTGATTCGGTTTGTAGGGATCACAAAGCAGGAAGTCACAGACTACTACCAAGTTCAATATGAGAAGTTACCTATCTTCTGTGGACAATGTGGTCTGATGGGACATTGGTATCAGGAATGTGGAACGGGGGAACATGATGTTTCCAAGCTGGAGTGGGGAGATTTCCTATTGGCAGACGGTGGTAGAGGCCGTGGGAGAGGCCGTGGTAATGGACGAAACACGGGAAGAGGTAGAGGAGGTGCTGGAAGACACGGGGAAACCTTTGGAAGGGGCCGTGGCAGGGGTGATCCTACCCCTACCCCAGATGTTATGAACATGAACATGACGACAAGTTGGCGCCATAATGCTCTGTTTAATAATAGAGGGACCGAAAACTTGGATGCAGAGGGTAACAATTCCGAGAGGACCGAGACTGATCATGAAGAAGTAGTAACAGTGGCGGGATCAACCTCTATGAACCTGCTGGGTAAACGCTCGGCCTCGAATTCTTTGGCAGATAAGCTGGGGCCAAACTCATCCCTAGCAATAATCCCGGTGGAGGGGCAGGCAGTGCCAAAGCCCTCGGTGGTGACTGACCTGGTGGATCGTATTGAAAGAGATAATTCGGGGGATAATAAGCAGGAAAATGCCAACACACCTCAAAAGAGTCTTAACAGGAAGAAGCTGAGGGTTGTGGATGGTGGTGCAGTTGATAATTCTGATGGTGCCAAAACTCATGAGATATCGGCGTCCTCCCGTGAGGAGGATGTCCGGATGCAATGAAAATCATAGCTTGGAACTGCCGGGGGCTTGGGAACGCTCCGGCAGTTCGAGCTTTGCTGGATGTCCAGCAAAGATACCTCCCCGATGTGATGTTCTTGTCGGAGACTCACCTCGATAGCTATCCGGCTGAGGGTTTACGTAGAAGACTGAAGATGGATCAAAAATTTGTCTGCACAAGTGATGGAAGGAAAGGAGGACTGCTCCTCTTCTGGAATAATAATGTGAAAGTCCACAAACTGGCTCTGGACGCGATGTTTATTGATGTAAGAATTGAGGACAGCAATAATGTGTCCTGGCGCCTGACTGGGATGTATGGAGAGTTTAAATGGGCCAATAAACACCAAACATGGAGTCGGATGAGACAGCTCCATCAAAACAATAACCTCCCCTGGCTCATGATAGGTGATCACAATGAGATTCAATTTATCCATGAAAAAGAGGGGGGCAATCCTCGTCCTACGCAATATATGCAAGCCTTCCAGGAGGCCATTGAGGATTGTGAACTTCATGATCTAGGATTTGTCGGTGATAGGTTTACTTGGCGAAGAGGAAGAATACGTGAGAGATTGGATAGAGGCCTTATAAATGACTCATGGGCAAACCTATTCCCTCACGCGGCCCTGGAGAACTTGGAATATAACCATTCTGATCACCGGCCGCTACTGGTAAACACAGACTACTATGATGGGATGGGGAACAGTAGTGGAAGTGCGTGCCCAAAGAGATTTGAAGCGAGATGGTTTCGCGAAAAAGATTTCAGTAACCTGGTCATGGAAGCTTGGACGGAAGCGGGTGAAACACCTGGCCTGTCAGGTATAGCTGCGAAGTTAAACTTGATGCATGCTAAGTTTCATGATTGGGATCAGCGAGTGTTGAAGAAGCCAAAGAAAAGATTACGCCAAGCCCAACGGGAGTTGGAGAAGGTGATGGCAGGGCCGATGAATGATGAGTCTGACACAAAAAAGAAGGAGTTGGCTGAGCTTGTTGAATATCTACTGGAACTTGAAGAGATACAGACGATGCAGCGTTCTAGGGCAACTTGGCTTACTAGTGGTGACCGAAATACAAATTTTTTCCAAGCTTTTGCTTCTGCTAGGAGGAAAAGAAACTATATAAAGAAACTGAAAGATGACGGAGGTAGTTGGCTTGAAGGTATCCCAGAATTGAATTCCCACATTCATGATTATTTTTTGACCCTCTTTACATCTGAAGTGCAGCACACAGATCCTAGCTTATTGCAAAAAGTGCAGACCAAGGTCACCACCCAAATGAATGACTTTTTATTAGCCCCTTTTTCGGCAGAGGATGTGAAAAAGGCGGTGTTTAGTATAGGGGGTCTGAAAGCCCCTGGCCCGGATGGTATCCATGCCATATTTTTCAAGAAGTTCTGGCATGTCATTGGAGAAGATATATCGCATGAAGTGTTGCAGGCAATCAACTCCAGAAAGATACCTGAAGATTGGAATGATACGGTAATTGTAATGATTCTGAAAGTTGAAACACCCGAGCTGGTCAGTCAATTTCGCCCTATAAGTCTCTGTAATGTTCTATATAAAATCATCTCCAAAATGTTAGCCTTGCGTTTGAAGAACATTCTGCCTGAAATTATCTCTCCCACACAAAGCGCTTTTGTACCAGGGAGGATGATTACTGATAATATTTTGATTGCTTATGAATGTGTGCATAAGATCAAGAATAAGAGAGCTGGCAATGGTCTTTGTGCAGTGAAATTGGATATGCATAAAGCATATGATAGGGTTGAATGGTCTTTTTTACATGATATGATGGCTGCCTTGGGTTTTCATGAACACTGGATAGATATGATGATGGCATGTGTAAGCTCGGTTAAGTACAAAGTCAGATTTAATTCCCAAGAGACAGAAGTTGTTGTTCCCACCAAGGGTTTAAGGCAGGGAGATCCCATCTCCCCATACTTGTTCCTCTTATGTGCGGAAGGTCTTTCTAGTTTACTGCAGTATGAAGAAGAAGCTGGTGGCATTGAAGGGATCAAAGTGTGCAGAAATGCACCATCAGTATCACACCTCTTATTTGCTGATGATTCTTTGATTCTTATGACAGCAGATACCTTAAATGCAGCTTCCTTACAGCATGCTCTAGAAACCTATTGCCAGAGTTCGGGACAGATGGTGAGTTTGAACAAATCAAGTGTCTTTTTCAGCCCTAACACCTCGGCTGTGTCAAGAACTGAAATTTGCCAAATCCTTAATATTGATACTGAAGCATTATCAGATAAGTATCTTGGATTGCCTGCAATGGTGGGTGCAGACCGAAGTGATTGTTTCAGGCACTTCTGTGAAAGAATCAAGGAAAGATTAAAAGGTTGGATGGAGAAACAACTATCCACAGGAGGTAAGGAAATTCTTATTAAATCTGTCGCTCAAGCAATACCAGTCTTTGCAATGTCTATGTTTTGTATTCCTAAAGGGATCTGCAAGGAGATCACAGACATGATTGCGGAATTTTGGTGGGGAGATGAGGAGGATCATAAAAGGATGCATTGGTATACGTGGTGGAAATTGTGCTACCCTAAAATTGAAGGTGGTATGGGGTTCAGGGATCTGTATTCGTTTAACTTGGCAATGCTTTCAAAGCAGTGTTGGCGCCTCATTACGAACCCAGAATCTCTCTATGCTCGGGTGTTAAAGGCAAAATATTATCCAAATGTCGATCTACTTCATGCGACACTTAAAAATGGTGCATCATTCACATGGCAGAGTGTGATGAAGGGACTTGAAACTTTCAAACTGGGGTATATCTGGCGCATTGGTACTGGAGAGCATGTAAACATTTGGCAGGACCCATGGATACCAGCAAGTGCAGATCGAAAAGTTATCTCAAGCCGCGGCCAATCTATCCTAACTTCAGTTAGCGAGTTGTTGAATCCATATGCAGGAACTTGGGATGAGGAGCTGATAAGATCCATCTTTAATCCAGTTGATGTTTAAAGGATACTACAGATCCCAATCAATACTAGCTTTTTGATGACTTCATTGCATGGCATCCGGAACGTAATGGCATTTTCTCCGTCCGATCAGCATACAAGGTTCAATGGGAGCGATCTTTCAGGGCACATGCAAACAGGGCTGGGCGTCCAGCGGGCTCTCAAACTCCGGAGATTTGGAGGAAACTTTGGAAACTCACGATCCCACGTAAAGTTTCTATCTTTTGTTGGCGGGCTTTGCATGGAATAATCCCCCTAAAATCGATTCTAGTTAATCGTCATGTTGGAACTGAAAGCGGGTGTCCAATATGTCATGGAGTGGCTGAAGACATTAAACACCTGCTGTTCGGTTGCACCCACGCGAAAGAATTATGGAGAAACTTGGGAATACTAGAAACTGTCGAACAAGCTATGGAGGTGCAGCGATCAGGGTCGATGATCCTGGAAAATTTGCTCTCGATGGAGGACCGTGCGCTTGCTCTGAAGCCGGGGTTAGATGTCAAACAGGTAATTGCAGTGGGAGGGTGGTATCTATGGTGGATCCGTCGTGAGTTTACACATAATGGTTCACCTCCACCTCCCTCTAGATGGCCTATGTCAGTGATGGCAATTGCTAACAATTTTCAGGAAGCAAATCAAAAACCCCGAGACAACCATATACAGAGATGGGTGAAGCCCGAACCGAAGTTTGTAAAAGTAAACGTAGATGCATCCTTTTTTGAGAATGAGAGGGTAGGGGCAACAGCTGCAGTAATCAGAGATGAGAAAGGGAATTTCTTGGCAGCCCAATGTACATTCTTATCCCATGTTGCTGATGTAGTATCCTCGGAAGCTCAAGCAATGAGGGATGGACTTGTGTTGGCAAACTCTTTGGGGTTCCCTAGAGTGGAAGCTGAATCAGACTCGACAACGGTGATTGAACAGTGCTCAGGCCAAAACAGATGGTGGGATGCAGCGACAGTTATCTTCGCGGAGTGTGTGGAAGTTGCATCGCTTATTGGGAAGGTTAGTTTCAGGATGGTCGTGAAACGAACCAAGTAGCTCATGTGCTAGCAAATTATTGTTATTGTAATAAGATTAGTAGGAGTTGGGTTAACGAACCTCCAGACTGTGTTATTTCCAAACTCTTGGATGATGTAATCCCGATTTAAGTCGTAATAAAGCTAGCCATGATGGCCTTCCCTTAAAAAAAAAGAGAACATATGAATAAAATAAGACCCCTCAAATAGTGGCAGTACGTGTACTCGTTTCGTTTAGATGCTAGACTAGAGAAGCCTGAACATGTGATTAGTCTTTTTTTAGAAGAACAACACGCTTTATTTTATGTGCTCAAGTTTAGGGGATACAAAGATGATCCGGAACCGAAAATTTCTATTGACTCGGTCTCCATTTTCTTCTTGAAACCGAAGTACCGACGAGATCGGTTCGCCCAGCCTGACCGGACCCGGTCCCGGGAAAACCATTTTCGAAACACATGAACCCGGGCGGTGGCGGTGGCGGTGGCATGGCCTCACCATCCGCGACACCTCACCCCAAATAAAATCCCCCCCCCCCCCCCCCCCCCCCCGGGGGGGGGGGGGGGGGGGGGGGGGGGGGGCCCGCCCCTGCTCCCCCGCTTCCGCCTCCGCCTCCGCCACTGTCACACACTGCCCCGATGACGCCGTCGCACGCCCCCGCCTCCGCCGCGCCGGCCACCTCCTCCGGCGGCGGGCGGAGGACCGCGACGTTCGCGGGCGCCAGCGTGTTCCTCTCGCGGAAGCTGGTGGCCCCCGAGGTGTTCGACGCCGTGCACGACGCGCTCCGCCTCAACGGCGCCGACGTCCTCCTCTGCGCCGACCCCACCCGCACGGGGCCCCTCGACTACCACGTCATCTCCTCCTCCTCCCACGTACGCTCCCCTCTCCCCTCCCCCGTCCCCGCGCTGCGCGGCGCGACCTCCGGCTCTCCGCCGTCACCGAATCCCTAATTGACCCCTTCCGTTTCCGCCTGTGTCTTCTGCAGGAGAGGTTCGCGGATCTGAAGGACAAAGGCTGCAATCTGCTAGGTAATTCGGTTCGGCAGTGCTAGTGTTAGTTTCCTTGTGTAGTTGTAAGCTGTGACTGTGAAATCTATCCAGTGGAAACACCGAAATTAGCTCACGTTCCCGTGAAATTTAAGAGGCTCTTTGCTGTAACAGAAATCAGTAACTAGTGTTGCCACCTTTACAACAAAAGAGCCTCCAAACATAAAGAAATTCTTGCTTGGACGCCTTGCCATTGGGGAGCATGTGGCTAGGATTTTAGAGTTTGTGCATCCTTACTCCGTATAAGCACATAGTCTACAAACTTTTACACTAGTCTGGTACCTTGACGTTTCAATGTTGCAGATGTTAGTGTGGTACTTCGCCATCAGTTACCGAGGACCATGACCCAGCAACCTCTGTAAAATTTCTCGTTAAATGAAGATAGTATCACATGCGTTTTATTTACTCTATAAGGCTACGCATTAGTACAGACACAGAATGTGATGTGTTTCCTAGTAACCTAGCACACAATTTTGTTTGGTTGGAACAGCAGTCAACCAGGCCGGAGTATTTCCACAACCATTTTGTGCATTGGTTTTCATTGTAAGATCAGGTTTATTTTTTTACAGGACCACAATGCATCCTTTCCTGTGCTAAGGAGCATCGTTCCCTGCCTAAACAAGCTTATACTTGTTGTCTTGCAATGGATGGGGTTACTATACTCTGTTCAGGGTTCGAGAAAGATGAGAGGGTATGTGTTATCACGTATCGGGACTTGTCTTCCTGTTGCAGCTTCATCAGCTAACGCATGATGCATGTATCTCAAGTTTGTTTTTGTTCTTCCAGGCCAGGATTGAACAATTAGTGACAGCTATGGGAGGTCTTTTGCAGACTAAAGTGTCCATGGATGTTAACTTTGTCGTTGCAAAGGATGTCTTGGCTGCCAAATATAAAGTAAGTTACGCTGAAAGCTGTTAATATGGGATGGAAATCATTTGTTAATTGCCGTTGCAGTCAGTTTGGTAGGAGAAACTAAATATGCTTACCAAACAGGTAATATGTACTGCTAATTTGCTTTGTAGCCCATCTAGTTGCGAAGTCCTCAAAGTTCAAAACTAGTTCTTTCATAATGTTATCATAGAGATGGCTAATATATTACATACTGCACATAAAATATCCTCATTTTTTCGCTATGGTTCGAAGTACTGCTTAATGGTGTACTTAGTGGTAGTTTAGTTTATCGATGCTCTTGGTGCTTCCAAAACTAATACTCATTTGAGGTGTCCTTTTGCTGCCATCATTCTGGTCTGGTGTCCTACTCCCCTGTTTGGCTTTGTTATTTACCTTACACATTTCTCCTTTTGTATCCTCTTAGGTTTTTTAGCCTAAGAATTACTCTGGTTTATTAAAAGGAACCTGAGTCAAACTGTATATTATTTTTTGTGCAAGTAATCCCAGTTTTCATAATAAAACTGAAAACTATAAACTGGCGAACCCAAAGTTCATCTTCTGAACAGCCCACATCAGAGAATGTTGAAAATATAGAGGTATCAACCCAATGCAGGGGATACAATTTAGCCTGATGCACACTTGAGTGGCAGTGCATCTTGCAAGTTGCAACGGAAGCATGTGAGAATGACAATAGGAACTTAGAAATAGTGTATGAGACATAACATGAAAATAGTCAGCCATCTTTCCATGTAGTCGTCTTCAGTCTTTTCTGCTACACCCCTCAGCTTTGTACATCTTCTTTATGGATCTGAAAATCTCTACTCACACATGTTCTTTCATCTCCTTCGTTTGAGCCTCTAAGGATTCCTCTGATGATTTCTTTTGTATTTATTTTTAGCATGTGTGATCACTAGTTTGGAGCTGCTTTTGCAGCCGAATGTATTTAGGTCAAAAAAAATTCAGTGTTTTTATGGGACATTTATTTGATTGCTAGAAAAAGAGGTTATTAATATTACCAAAATTGTAAACTGAAATCACAGATTATATGCTGCTACCATGCCAAACTAAGCCGTAAATCTGATGGTTGTCATTTTATTTGATCTCTAGCTCCCCACAAGCCCACAACCTAAACAAAATATGTTTCTAGGTTGTTGGCATTTTATCATCTGTGCTGCAAACCGTAGATGAAAATACTATTTGTTTTAACTGCTCATTTTAAGGTTGATATTCTCAATGCTTAGCAGAGCTGTTTCGTTCAACTCGTTAGGGCTGGTTGTAATATTTTTGCTGTTTGCTTTTTTCATGCCAGGTTTGTATAGCTTCCCTATTATAAGTTCACCTATAGAGTTTCTTTATGTTTGGAGGCTCTTTTGCTGTAAAGGTGGCAACACTAGTTACTGATTTCTGTTACCTTCTTTAACCTTAGTCTGGAAGCAAGAATTGTTTTGTGGTGTCATATTGTGCGAGGATCGATACTGTTGGGCTGACTAATGGGGACGTGCTTCAATGTTTTTGTGTACTGCAGTGGGCCGTGAATAGCCTGAAGAAGCCTATTGTCAATAGGAACTGGTTGGAGCAATGCTGGATTGAACATCGTGTTGTGCCTCACGAACCTTACAGGATTCTTCCTTTTACCGGGTTGAATATATGCATCACAAAATTAGATGCAGGTACGTGCCTAACAAACCTTGAATGATTCATTGTTAATTCTTTTACTTGGTTGAACCATTGAATAGATATGTCACCAAACTAGATGCAGGTATTTAGAACCGGCGATGGAAGGCTGGAAGCAACTTTGACCTTCTTTCAACCAATGTGTTTTACTTTGCATCTCTATTAAAATTTGTTGTTGTTAACTGTGGGAATAATTTTACCAAATGAAATATGATAATGAATATTGATTTGGCCAAGGTTCTTAGACCGGCAGCAGATGTTAACAGTAGTTGCAGAAAATTGGTCTATGGTGGTGTTACTTGAAATCCTTGACCATGAAAATCTATTAACAGTAGTTGCACCAAATCTTCAAATAGCGGAGCTAGCATCCGCTAGCGCAATAGCGTCCGCTATTGCTCAAATTAAATGTCATTACTTTTTGTTAATGGTCTAGAAATATAAACAATAATCTAGTGTTTTTATAATTCCGCTACGTGGACATAGCGCCCGCAATATCGCCCGCTATCCGCATTCCGCTACGCGGACCCCAATCCGCTACCAGCCCGCTATCCGCTATTTAAAACCATGTCATTTAAGAAGAAGCTACCATTAGTATCTCTTCGCCACTACATCCGGCAATATATGCTTTATCCTGTTGGATGTTTGTTTACTTCATTTGTCTTACCCCGTTCTCTTTTGTTTAATCAGATAAACGGAAGGAGTTGATGGAAATAATAGAGCAGAATGGTGGCCAGTATTCAGCAAATCTTACAAAGAAGTGCACTCATTTAGTTGCAAATATATCCTTTTGGTGCTTTCTGCTTTTGCTCTCAGTTTGAGATTTCATCTGATCAAATTGACAAATTATTTTTACTGGCTTCTTTCCTTTTAGAATTTTAGTGGAATAGGTCTTGAGATACCTCCTTGTTAATTGACCAATGATGTGATCCTCCACCCTGTATTTGTTTCCCACACTGCTGTAAAACAGCGAATATAGCAGAAAAGGGATGTTACTCCAGTTAATTTCAATGCTGCTCATGTCTCAGCCACTTTAAGCAGTTAAGTTCTGCATTAAAAGATTTGGTGCTTTGGTCTGCCACATGTAAGCATGTAAAGATGTCTTACGGGTGAGGCACCTATGAGAGTTGTTGACACATCGGCAGAAATGTGACTAAATTTCATAATCAGCGGTCTGTCTGGGCACTCGACTGTGAAATCATACACCAATTTAGTTTGTAGGAGGTATATGCACACATACTCTGTTGCAGGAATACAAGCGTACTCAGCTAACAGGCTAGAAAAGTTAGTTCTAAATTCCTTAAGGCACGTTGTATTTATTCCAACGATTAAACACTGATATTAGCCTACCCCAACTTGTTTGGGACTAAAGGCTTTGTTGTTGTTGTTTGTGATGAAACACTGATATGAAACATCAGGCTATCAGAGTTAATTCTTGCTTTATAGTTGGTTGCACATGTTGTCTCACATTCGATAAATGCTCTCCACTTCCCGTACACCTTTCTCAAAAATAGCGCGCTGGTTTGCTACATGTATCTCTATTATTTATCAGGAAATCGAATCTTGAGGGAACTTTTCTTAACATGTTATTACGAACCTGGCGGTGACAAGTATCTTGTAGCTAAAAAATGGGGTAATATTCACATTGTGGATCGGAGATGGGTTGACCAATCTGTTGCTCGAAGAGGTAATTATCAAGATTCATGGGCGTTTCATTGACTTTGATGCTGATATTGTCTTGTTTCTCCAATAGAAATGAGCTAGTAAGGTTAAAAAAAATAAAAACTAACCTCATGTTTTTTCTTCTTTGGAACACAGCTTATCTAGATGAAAGTGCCTATGTCATTGGCCAGAGTGCTTCTAACTATAATGGCATAAAGGGCTCCCTTAAAGAGCAACGGAACCCAATGAGCAGTGCAAGTTTTCAATCTGTTCCAGCAGTATCAGTTGATGATTCAGTATCAATGTCACAGTATGCGCCAGTTTCTTCCGGTTATGCTTCAAAGATCTGCAACACTGATATTGTCAGTGCACCTTGTGTCCAAGAGACAAACGAGATGCCGGTTGAGAGTCATGTAGCTGAGGACTCAGAGGCTGAAGATGACGATCTGTACTTATCAAATTGCAGAATTTCTCTTGTGGGTTTTGAGGAGAAAGAGTTGTCAAGGTTAGTCATGATGATACGTAATGGTGGTGGATCCCGGCATGTTATGTTGAGTGAGAGGCTTACTCATATTATTCTAGGTGCACCTTCAGAGGAGTAAGTTCATTTCACCGTTTCTTCTGCATTACACTAAGTTCTGTATTAACTGGTTGCAGTTACAGTTAATGATGCTTATTTGCCTTAGCAGTGAAAAAAAAGAGGTAAGACGCCTTGCTGCTTGGGGTGTGATAAATGTGGTAAAGGTAAAATGGTTGGAAGACTGCAATAAAATAAAAACGGAAGTCAAAGTATCCGCAGCTCATTTGGCTAGCGAGTTGCTCTCGAAAGGTACGGAAGCATCAGATTAGTTGTATTTCAGATTGTTGAATGGGTCACCAAAAAACATGTTGTCCTGGCTGACTTTGTTTTATATTCATTTTCTACCTTCTGAACTCAGAATTTCCGTTTGTGGGTATGGAAAAATCTGCTGCTACACGTGAAACAAAGGCAGCCAAAAGTTCACATGGAATATTCCATGTTCCAACTGTCAATGATTCACATGATAAGCAGCTCGCAAAAGATCCGTCATCTGAAAGAAAACCAGCCGTGGGCAAACATGAAAACATGAATAATACCCGAGCAGCAACTAGGTCTGCAAAATCAAGCCAACAAAATGGATTGACCAGTTCTGGCAAAGCAACTTCTTCTGCAGTGAATTCACAGAGTAGCACCACTTCAAATATTTTCGAAGGGAGAACATTTTGTTTCTCAAATTCATTTTCTCATGATCGGGTATGCTATGGTGTAATTATTTTAGTAATTTGTTTTACCAGTATCACTTCTTAATTTGTGCCGTCAACTTCTCCACTTGGATGACTTTTACTTCAATCTTTACTATATAATAGTATTACTGGGACAAGCAGACCAACAGTAAATATGGTGTTCACACTTTCTAATATTAGAGGCTGATCCATCAACTTGTGAAGACATTGCTTTTCAGTGAAGTTGCTAGGTGTAGTGCAAAGAGTTAAAATTGCCTAATCATATTCATCGATTCAGTGCCTCTGTTTTTCATCATTTGCCTTGTTTTCCACTTTATTTGCTTTCCTGTTGATGAAGTGCCTATGTCCATCTTAACCAGAGACCGGAGGTAATCGATTGGGTCAGAAAAGGGGGAGGCACTATGGCGGTGGATGATGCACAAGCAACTGCTGTGGATTTCATAATTGAGTGCCATGGACAGAACAGCATGCAATGTGACTACTCTCATTCAACCGTTGTTTCAACTCAATGGATAGCCTCATGTATTGAGGTGCATGTTTATGTTCTCATGGTTGCTTCTTTACTCTGTATTCAAGAAGCAGATGGTCCATCATACCCTGCACTTCTACTTGCAAATGTTTATAAGCTTCCAGTTCTTACATACAAATTCTTGTACAGGTGGGCCACTTGCAAGATGTTGGAAGTCATCCTATCTTCTCTCCTTTGCGGTGTCGCATCCCATTCCCAGGGTTTGAAGACTTCCGTTTCTGTGTTTCACAGTATGATGAGAAAGAGAGAGTTCTGCTTAAGAACCTCTGTCTTACTCTAGGAGCTAAATTCACAGAGAAAGCATCGAAAAGAGTGAACCATCTTATCTGTAAATTTGCAAGCGGTCCAAAGTACGAGGCTTACCATAATAAGAGAATTCCAACCATTACCACAGAGTGGCTCTTCGAATGTGTGAGACAGGTATCCCTTTTTCATGCATAGTTTTGAGCATATCCAAAATTTGCCTGCCAATTATTTTCTTGTTAATGATATATAGGTTGTATGGATTGATTAACAGCACAACAAATTGTCATCGCAGGACACCATTATCCCTTATGACCAGTTTCAGCCGAAACCACCTACTTCTCAGGACAAGGATGCCGGTATGTGCACTGTTAGTCAATTTCCGACACAAGCCGCCAATACGACCTCTAAATTTGATTGCCCTGAGCCACTTAGTGAACCTCAAGTACCAAGAAGCAGTTCAAAACACAGCTCAGGTAATTGTCCATTGCACAATTTGTAAAAATATTTTCTTGTCACAGACTCACCATGGTAGCTTGGCAGGCTCCTCTGTTAGTGAGGAGAAAATTGCTTCTTCTGTTAACAAAAGAAGACGATCCGGAACAGCCAAGGCTAATGATACATCTACAAACATTGGACGAACGGAGAAACATTCGGACAGCAGCTCTGCTCTGGGTGTTGCAGACTCCATAAAGGACTTCGAGGACCTACTGGTTCAGTCATCCAGGGTATGTGGTTCATGTACATTACTATTTGCATGGCATGCCATGTTTACAGGAATTTGAATAAAAGTGGCAACTTCACACCTTTTTGAACTGCCAATGCAGGATCCTGCACTTGATGCTTCTGTTGTTGGTCAAGATGAGGAACCTCAACCTGTGCCAGATAATGCTTTCACTTCCCTATACAATGACATGAAAACCCGCTCAAATAACTGGTAATTGTTATGAGTATACATCGGAAACGTATCTTC
This sequence comes from Thinopyrum obtusiflorum, assembly GCA_036873465.1. Classification (NCBI taxonomy): domain Eukaryota; kingdom Viridiplantae; phylum Streptophyta; class Magnoliopsida; order Poales; family Poaceae; genus Thinopyrum; species Thinopyrum obtusiflorum. The sequence continues at coordinate 114,789 of JAAAWM010012001.1, forward strand.
TGTCTTAACACTCGCCTGCACATTCAAATAATTCCCTTTTACCATGTGTTCCCTTCAGGCCACAGAAGCAACACATGCCCCCTGGCAAGAATGTCAAGAGCCCAGACTCCACCCGGGCCCCTGTTCCAGCTCCCTACTTACCTTTCAGCGAAACGCAGACAGATTCCCAGGTGTGCATTGTACCTTACAACCAACACTTTCCCACTTGGCAGGTCACAACTGGCATGACCGCTCAGCTCATGTAACCTCTGGTTTGTCGTGCAGATCATCGGGTATGAAGAAGATTTGACTGGCATGCAGAAGATCATCGACAGAGTTAGTTCCCAAAAAAAGACCATCGACAGTTCAGGCACCGACAGTTCAGTCATGGGGCATCAATGGGACTCCCTCAAATGAAACGGCATGTCTTTAGTTAGAGACAAAGCTGGTCATCTATCTAATGCAGCGAGATCTACCGCCTGACGATTCCGACACAAGAAATCAAAAGATACATCATCGAATCTGCTTGCCCTGCCTCGTTGTCAGCAAGATGGATGTGGTTGTTCCTACGCAGGAGACATCTTGTGCTGGTGGCACAACAAACGGCAGATGATTGTCATGTGGGATGTAGTACATGTCTGTGTCGCAATTTTGTAGAGCGACTCAGGACTGTTGTGTTTCCTTTTCCCGAGAAGACGGTCTGAGACTCTGGCCCGTGTGTTTGCTGTACCGGACCTGTTTTCTTGATTAGTGTGGTTTTGTACTGACTTGATGCTGGATTACTGAGCATGTGAACATGCCCGTACAGATGTGCCATTGTAATATACTGTATGCTGATTAGATGCCTGTATAGTTGTGTCTGTCTTTTTCTTGAGATGGTTGCTCGATATGGTTCGAGTCCTCCTTCCTGTTTGTTTTGTCCTGTTTTGTAGATATCACAGGTTAGATAATGTGCTTGGTTCATGTGAGCACAGTAACATATGATTTTGCAAAATTATAGGTGTGCCAGAAAATAAGCTGAAATAGTAATTATAGATTTCTGATGCCTTCTTTTATTTAATCACTGGGTCATAATATAGTCATACATTTTTTGGTACTCCCTCCGATTCAAATTAATTGATGCAGCCTCTCTATACATTGTCCATTTAGTACATTTTCTTTTGAAAACACTCCATATATTATACTCCCTCCGTCCCGAAATAAGTGACTCAACTTTGTACTAACTTTAGTACAAAGTTAGTACAAACTTGAGTCACTTATTTTGGGACAGAGGGAGTATATTACTCCAGTGATGCCAGGCACCTCAAAAAATTAACAAAATCTTGGTACGAAACGACTCATCCACATTAGCCAGCAATAGTAGCCAACATGCCATGCAACAAAATCTTCGCCGGGGATAGAATGGATGCGAAGGGTTCACTGGCTAGAAATATCTTTGGGCCTCGTGGGAGAGTTGTGCTTGACTTGCTCGTCGTTGAGTTGGATGCATTCGAGGGCGTCCAACCGATCGATATGGGGCGTGCCTGCCGGGCGCAGCTTCTCTGACTTACCCACAGCAAGGCCGCCTCTACCTTTCTTTCTCGCGTTTACTGCTCGCAGAACACTGCAGCGCGGACACTGTTCACAAAACACTGTAGCGCGGGGCACTGTTCATATCGCTGTTCCAGTGTCACTGTTGCAGCAGATCTGGGTGGTCCGTTCTCGATCCAACGGACGAAAGTGGGGGAAAAGGCAGGGTACTGTAGCTCTCTACCTTGCCCATGGCAAGGTAGAGAATCCACAGCCGTGCCTGCCTACTCGGTAGAAATCCGGACGTCGTCGCAGGCGGCGGCAGCGCTAAGGACGGGAATGGAGCGAGGAAGCATGCAACAAGAACACGGACATCGTCACTAAGCGAACGCCTGTAGACGAACTGGAGCTAGCCCCTTCCTACGATATGAAGAGTTGTTGCCCAAGATGTCGAGCCGCTATCTTACGGAGCCGCTGCTGTCGCCTCCTCGTCGGTCAAGTCAAGATTAATGTGAGAACAGCTACCTGGGGCAAAAATGACTCTAAATCTGGATATAAAGGGAAAAATGAGGGAAGCAGCAATAATGGTGACGATGGGGGTGATAACCCCGCTGATGCAGAGGATGAGGATAATGTGGAGTCTGATGAGTCAGAGGATAACACGTTGCTGATTGAAACTATGGCTGTGGAGGCCTACAACAAAGAAAATCTGCATGGCTCTCGGGCAATGCTGGGTATTGATGATACCGAGCATAATGCTGATGAGATTTAGGTAGAAAAAAGCAATGAAAGTTCCTTTGATGCTGCTATACCTCATAATAATATAGCTCATCTAAATGTGGACATGGAATGTGAGCAGGTTATGGAAATGGAGGGAAAGGACCTTTCCAAGATGGGGAATTCCGAATACCTGGTACAATATCCTGCCTCTTCTTCTGAGGATGTGGGAGAGGTGATCCCTACCCCTCCTCTTATATATGTCTGAAGAGGTCCAGAGATTTAGCATGAGGAACTTGCAAAATATGGAAGGGAAAATGCAAGAGAAAGCTATTGCCATTTCCAAGAAGAGAAATCTGGAAGGTAATTCAGCTAATCATAATTCTTTTGATGCCTTATCTAATCCTGAGCTTATGATTAGAGCTTTAAAAATGGGGGTAGCTATTCCTGACAATAATTTCTCTAATGTGGACATTATTAGAGAACTTGAAATAGTCAGGGGGGGTAAATTGCAAAAAAGAGGGGGAACAAAATGTGAGAATAGAAGAAGAAGTGATGTATATCACCGATGGGAAAGGAGATCAAACCCCTGTTAGTACTGATTGGGGTGATGGGGATGAGGATATGGAAGAACAATTTACTGTAGTTCGGTCTAGGAAAAAAAGAAGTCCAAAGGTGCAAGTGGTTATCTCTAGACCCACTACTAGAAGCCAAAATCTTGTTGAAAGGAAACAAGCTGGCAGCCCTGTCCATAATACCAGGGCCACCAGAGGGGGGAGAAAAGGGAAAAGATATAAATGATAGGTCTATTTTGGAATTGTAGGGGGGCAGGAAAAAAAGGGATGAAAACCTGCCTATCCCATATCATTAATGAGCATTCCCTAGATTTCCTTTGTTTGCAAGAAACTTTAAAAAAGAATTTTCTGGATAGTTATTTCAGAAAGCTTGACCCACATAAATGTTTTGAGTGGGAATGGATCCCCTCAATTGGTAAAGCTGGGGGCATCTTATGTGGGGTTAGGAAGGAAAAAATTGAAGTAATTGCTTGGAGGAAAGGTAGATTTATTCTTCAGGTATCCCTCTATGATATCAGTATGAAGAAAATTTGGACCCTCTGTACTGTGTATGGAGCGGCTCATGAGAGTGATAAAAGTGAGTTTCTTAGCGAATTTGCAGATTTCTGCTGCCATATTCAAACACCATTATTGATCGGAGGTGATTTCAATATCCTCAGACATAGTGGAAAGAAAAATAAAAGATGGCGTCGCTCAGCCCATTCTGACCTGTTTAACTCGATCATCAACACTATGTGTTTGAATGAGATACATATGAGTGGGGGGGCCTACACTTGGTCCAATAACCAAGATCATCCTACCTTGGAGAAATTGGACCGTGTTCTCATGAGCAATGATTGGGAGGATATGTTTTCTCTTGTTAATATGAAAAAGCTAGTTAGGGAGGTTTCTGACCACAATGCTCTCTTATTGTACTCTGATAACCATGTTGTCAGAGCCCCACAAAAGAGAGAATTTAGATTTGAGCTGAGTTGGTTGAAATCTGATGATTTTGTTCCTCTAGTTAGCAAGATCTGGAACCAGCGTGTGAATGCTAACAATCCTATTGATATTCTGAATATCAAACTTAAAAGATTCAAGAAGTTTTTTAAAGGTTGGGGATCAAACAAATTTGGTCGTGAGAAAAAAAGAAAACAGGAAATTAGGGATGAACTTGCTTCTATTGAGAGGCTAGAGGAAGAAGGAAATATAGATCAAGAATTATTTTGCAGAAAAACTGATCTCCTTGTGGAGTTGAATGAAATACTTGTCAATGAGGAACTCTTCTTGTTGCAACAATCCAATGAGAGATGGTTGCTTGGGGGGGGATCGTAACACCGCTTATTACCAAAAAATAGCTAATGGTAATAAGCGAAAAAAATACAATACACTCTCTTAACGTTGGGAGTACGGTGATTGAGGGGACTGAGAAACTCCTGGAGCATGACACTGATTTTTATAAGAATCTTTTTGGACCAGCCCAGGGGAACATGTTTCATCTAGACCCTGGAGTATGGGGGGAAGAAGAGAAGCTCGATGAGCTAGATAATGAGATTCTTAATAGACCCTTCACAGAAGAAGAAGTGAAGAAAGCTTTGTTTTCCATGAAAAGCAACAGGGCCCCGGGCCCGGATAATATACCTGCTGAGTTTTATCAGCACTGCTGGGATATTGTGAAAGAGGATATTATGAGATTATTTACTGCTTTTCATGCGGGGGAGCTTGATGTTAGTAGACTGAATTATGGCATTATAACTTTACTGCCCAAGATTAATGGAGCTAATAAGATCCAACAGTTTAGGCCAATTTGCTTACTTAGATGCCCTTACAAGCTGATTACTAAGGTGCTTGATAACAGGGTGGCCCCTCTCGCTGACAAATTGTTTAGCAGGCATCAGAATGCATTTATCAAACATAGAAGCATTATGGATGGAGTATTATCTTTGCATGAGGTTTTGCATCATACTTTCATTAAGAAAAAAGTGGGCATTGTCATTAAGCTTGATTTCGAGAAAGCGTATGACAAGGTAAATTGGGACTTTTTGTTGGAATGTCTAGAGATGAGAGGATTTGGTACCACTTGGTGTAAGTGGATTAAAAGTGTCCTGGTCGATGGCACAGTCAGTGTCAAGCTGAACAACACCATGGGACCGTATTTCAAAAGCTTTAAAGGGGTTAGACAGGGAGATCCCGTGTCGCCGTTCCTGTTTAACATAGCAGTCGAATGCCTGTGTAAAATGGTGCTGCAAGCTCAGAAAAATAACCTGATTGTTGGGCTTGCACCGGATCTTATTGAAAATGGAGTGGCCATTCTGCAGTATGCAGATGACACGGTCTTATGCATTGAACACGATCTGGATAAGGCTGTGAATATGAAACTGTTGTTATACATTTTTGAACTCATGTCTGGGCTCAAAATCAATTTTCAAAAAAGTGAAATCCTGTGTGTGGGGGGAGATGATGATATTCTTAAAGCATATGCTGATATCTTTGACTGTCAAATCGGGCACTTTCTCATGAAATATCTTGGGGTGCTAGTGACTTTTTTCTCCCTGCGAGTAGCTGATTGGGACTTTTTGGAGGCAAGGTACATTAAAAAATGTGATTCTGGACTGGGGGGCAATGCCTCCTCTGGAGGTCGCCTGACGTTACTTAATGCTAATATTTCTAGCATTGCCTTTTATTATATGTCCATGTTCCTTCTATCCAAAACTATACTTGCTAGGATTGACAAGTGTAGAAGGAGATTCTTTTGGCATGTGACTAAGAATAAGAAACACTATTATCTTGTTAAGTGGACTAGGATATGCAGATCTAAGAACAAAGGGGGATTGGGTGTGAAAGATCTGCATAAGCAGAATCTTAGTTTGCTTACTAAATGGTGGTGGAAATTGGAAACTAAATCAGGCTTGTGGCAGGATATTGTGAGAGCTAAATACTTTAGTAGGGCTACAGTGGCTGATATCAAAATGAAAAGCAATGACTCGCCATGCTGGAAAGCTATTATGAAGGTGACATACCTTTATATGGCAGGAAGAAGAGTGATGATACAATCAGGAGACATTGCCAGGCTATGGATTGACCCCATTGGGGACAATATCCCTCTGGCTGAACAATTCCCTCGTTTATTCTCTATATGCAATTATCCTGAGTGCACTGTTGATAAATGCTTAAATGCCGATCCCTCCTCTTTCTTTAGAAGGAGGCTGAACACTGAACTTAGTGAACAGTGGGTGACTGTTGGTAACATGGCAAGGGAAGCTTGCGTCTCAAAGGCCAGTGATGTGATTAAGTGGGGTTTGGGAGGGAAAGCTGCGTTCACCACTAAATCGGTGTACTCTTTCCTGGAAAGGAATATTGCTGGGTGCGACTACAGATGGATCTGGAATGCCAGGATTCCTTTGAAAATTCAAATTTTCCTATGGCAGTTATTTCAGGATGCTGTTTTCACTAGAGATGTGATGAAACATCGAGGTTGGAAAGGGAATCCTAAATGTTCTTTCAGTGGTGGGCGAGAGACTGCACAGCACCTGTTCTTTACTTGCCCTGTCGCTAGGGTGACCTGGAGGACAGTGGCATGTATGTTCGGCACTGTTTTGTGCCCTGACAACATGGTGGAGAAGAGTTTTACACAGCGGGGATCGCCGCTGTGTGCTGGGCGATCTGGTCTTGTCGCAATAGAGCCACTTTCGAGTTCAAGCCGCTTAAAAACCCATTCGAATGTGTTTTTTCTGCCTGTTCTCTAATGTGTTATTGGGCAGGACTGCTGAAGCAAGATGATGCGGCTACCATGAGGGACGGGGCGAAGATGCTGAAGGAGAACGCGTCGATGATGATGAGAATCTGCGCGGCGAATCATGAAGAATCGGCTCGCTGATCTCCTGATTCTATGATGATCTGGTCTAGCTAGGTGTTGAGATGCGTTCCCCTGCGTGGGTCTGGTCTTTTGTTGCTCAGATGTTGTGAGCCTTAAAACTGTGTGTTCTTTTGGGGCTGTAGGCCCTGGATCCTAGATACTGAGATTTGGTGTCGTCGGGTTTTCGCCCCACGGTGAGTAATCTCGATGGTGAGTGCTCACAGTGGGTTTCCCGGCGATGGTTGAACTCGCTTCCCCTTTTCTTCCTTCTTTGGACTGCTGTATTTCCGTTATGTTGCAGTAATGGAAAGGGGTAATGCCCGGTTCAAAAAAAAAAATCAAGATTAATGTGTGAGGAGGACTAACAAAAATAAAATGAGATTGTTAAATCTCAGTCGACTAAGATTTAACGAAGTCTTAATCAATGCTATACCCTTGAGATCCTACATGTAGATTCTTATAACTTTTTTTCTCTTTTTTATATGTTCCGTCACTTGAAGTCTCAGTCGATCGAGATTTAACAATCCCGTAATTCAAACAATTACCTAGATAACGATGGCCTAATGGGTCTACGTACGCCGCTGCAACGACCCGGCCGGTAGCCAAGAGCGTACGCGTGGATGTGGATCAACAGTACATGTGTGTAGGTGTACGCATTCTTATAGGACTGCTAAAGCAATTTTGGGTGGAACATACTAGAAAAGACAAACGGTGTGATGTCTGACGTCCATATTTCTGCATGCATCCCTTGAAATTCCTATACACAACAAAATACACTCACGTGGTTGAAAGCAATTCGGCTCGCAGCGATATCCATCCGGAAGATTTGATGAAGAGTCAATAATGGTAACTCCGTATGTAGAGCGAGGAAGGAAGGCTTTGAAACCGTCGCTGCTGGCCGGCGGCGGGATGGGATCGAGCGACGGACTGACTTGACAAATCCGTTGGGCTCCACGCTTCCAAGCCGATCCACGTCCCACATACGTCGCCGTCAAACATGTACACCACCGCGACGACAATCAAACATGGCAACCACGCACCACGACTTGCACGGTCAAACGGCTTGATTCCTCAACCCTGCCATGCATGCATGCACGCACGCACATGGCTTCTCGCTTCTCGGGTGTATATAAGCAAGGGAAATCGCGCTAGGTTTACTCACACAGCCACAAGATCGACACGAGATAGTACGTCGTCTGCAGTTACCTAGCACACACCTACACGCACGAAAGACACGTACGTCGTAGATCGGTCGAAGAGGCTTGTTGAGATGGAGATACCGAGGGTCTCTGAGGAAACTGTGGCCGCCGTCGTGCCCATCGCCGTGTACTGGGCCTACGCCGGCGTGCACACGGCGCTGGGGCATTCGCGGCTCATGGACAAGTACAGGCTCAACACCAAGGACGAGGAGGACCGCAAGAACATGGTGTCCAAGCGCGCCGTCATCCTCAACGTCCTCATGCAGCACCTCATGCAGCTCGCCGCCCTCGCCGTGCTCGCCATGGTACGTACTGATCTTATTTATGCTACTAACGGCATGCATGCATGCACGTCGTTAATTTGTGCACTGGCTGACCGTCGAGCTTATACATACACAGGTTACAGGAGGAAGAGGGGCGACGGCAGGGGCGGAGCTAAGGGGGGACGAGCGGGGGCCAGGCCCCCCCCAATGGCTGCCTCGTACTGAAGTACCGTAGCGTAGGTCCCAGGTAGATTAGGCAAGGTCAATTAGATTTAGGACTAATTGCCCCCGGGGGGCTAACAGTGCGGTCAAGAAGGCTTGAAGCCCAGGAACTTTGCAAGTTGAAGCCCATGTATTAAACAAATAGCCCATGCGGCCATGATGGTAGTTGTGGAAGCTGACCAGGCCACGATCTATCGCTTCGATCGTTTCGGCCCCGATGCACAACGTACACAAGCTCGCTTTCCCTAAAAAAACGCACACGAGCTCGCTGCGCGTAGCCGCCTATGGAAGTTAGACGAGGGCATCCGTACAACAGATTAGCGCCGCCGCCGTCGCCGATGGCGGAATAATCTTACGGTGAGTCTTCTTGGTTCCGTCATTGATTTATATATATACCATGGAATACTGATGAACTGATCCACATCTTTCTCCACAAGACAAGGAAGTTTTTGCCTTTGATGGGATTAATTAGGGATGGCAATTTTTTGTTTATTCTAAAAAATAGGTATGCACTGATTCTATCATCTTAGTTTCTGAATTTGCCCTTAGGACTACTCAACAGGACTCACCTCAGATCTAAGGTATATCATCGGCTCATGTCTACATCATCGCAAGTTATTATTATTGTTAGAATTCCACAAACTGATAGATTCTAGTTTCTATTTTTCAGTCCGGTTAGAAAATTACATACCAGTTTGTATACATGATAACTTAAATATGAAATTAGCTTACACAGAAACTACCGATCAAATATTCCGGCATGAGTAAAATTTACACAGCAAGCTAGAATTGGAAACACACCAATATAAGATTATACATTTTGTTCTGTGAGTTTTAGGCATAAGAACCACATTCAAACTAATGAAAATCTACATTTTCTAATTGCAAAATCCATATTATCTTGTATTCCTCATAGAATGGTCATTGTTAGGAAAAAAAACTTCTATATGTTCATTGAATACTTCGCCCCCCCTATCGTCAAATCCTGGCTCCGCCCCTGGGCGACGGCGAAGGCCGCTGGCGGCTCACCGGCGGCGGTGTACCTGACGGCGGCCGCCCGGATCGCGGTGGCCGTGCTGGTGTTCGACGCGTACCGGTACGCGTGGCACCGGCTGGCGCACATCAACCGGTTCATTTACCGGCACCTCCACTCGTGGCACCACCGCATCGTGGTGCCCTACGCGTTCGGCGCCATCTACGGCCACCCGATCGAGGTCCTCATCGCCGACACGGCCGGGGCCTCGCTCGCCGTCCTCGTCACCGGCCTCTCGCCGTCGTCGCCGCGCGCCACGGCCGTCTTCCTCACCCTCTGCACCGTGAAGGCCATCGACAACCACTGCGGCGTGTGCCTGCTGCCGCGCCGCCTGCAGTCGGTCTGGAACGGGGCCGCGTACCACGGCGTGCACCACATGCCGCGCGGCGTCCGGTACAACTTCTCCGACCTCTTCTTCGTGACGTGGGACCATGTGTTCGGGACCCACATGCCCTACGCCGTCGAGGAGAGGCCGGGCGGCGATGGCCTCGTGCTCAAGCCCCTGCCGCCTCCCAAGGCAACTAATTAGTTAACGGCATGCTGGATCAGGCATGCAGTTGCTACGTATTACTCCTACTACTAATTAGTACGTATAATTATATGTAGATCAGTCAATAAGAAAGCAAGTTGCATGTGTATGTACGTGTGGCTTGCATGCACGCATGCAGCTACAAAACTAGAAGCAGCCAGTGAGATGTGCGTGTTGAAGTCAGTGGGTAGACGTGAGCCGGTCAAACTATTTGCTCGCGGCGCCCGAGCGCCGACCATAGCACGCATGTGCTCAGTATTTTTGTTTTTGTTTTGAGTCACTCTATGTATTGTATATTCCATTCAATAAAGTGTAGAAGTCTGTTTAATTAATTTGCTAGAAAAAAACAGAGAGTTCTGTTTGAATTGAATCGGTCTGCGGAGCTCAGAGCAAATTCCAATCCAACCTAAGCAAAGGGAAATCTGCTTATGATTCAATTTCTATTGTTTGGTTGACAGTTGGAGTTGCTCATGGAATCAAACAACTTCCCATTTCAGATTGTTGTTTGGATATGTACGTTGTTGGTTGATTCTCAGAATTTGGATATACATGAGAGAACACTCGTTATGAGTCCTTTTACGGTACTCCATGAGAGAATACTCAGTTGATGCACAACAGAATTTGGATATACATGAGAGAACACTCCAGTTGGCTGTTTTTCATTTCGTTTTTGTTCCAGCTTCTGAAAATTTTATTGATTTCATTCTGGGTCTTAGTCAAATTTGCAAAGGGCCGTTAGGCACCACCATTCGAACACGCTCGATTCAAACCCGTTAGCCCATAAAGACACATTGACACACACCCGTAAAGCCCCCCGCCCCTCCCCAATCAAACACAATGATCCATTCATGTCACCAGGCTTTGCTACCCCTCACCCCGCGTCCTACTGGTCTGAATAAAAAAAGGTTCTAGCTTGCTAACGATGTTCTTCTTTTTCTACAAGACACACAGAAGGGGAAACTACAGCGGCCCCTCCACCTCCACCCCCATTACAGAGAACCACCGACGCGCAGAGAACCACAAGAATCTTGTGACAAGATCGACTGCAAAAAAAGGAAAGGGAGAACCACAAGAATCTTGTGACAAGATCGACTGCAAAAAAAGGAAAGGGAGAGAGAAAAGAGAGCTTCGATCACATATGGAAGATGTACTAGGGCGAGCGGCTTGGGAGCAGAGCTCCACGCAAGCCTGAGGACCGAGAGCGTGTTTGGTTGGAGTCCACGCCATTGCAAGCCTAGCCTGACATGTGCCTGGTTCCTGCCTGACTTCTATTTGGTTGGTGCCCTGGTGGAGAAAATTATCTCCTGGCCTGACTGTCCCTAGCAGCATGGTTTGCCGGGCACGATTAAAAAAATCAAGTAAAAAAATATATCCAGCCCAAGCAAGGGACTTAATTGCATGGAGGTACCACAATTGGGGCAACACGTGTGGACTGGTACAAACTTTCATAATTTTTACATGTCAGTACCAAGACTGAGGCGTGTTGTTGCAAAACGGACTAAACGGCGTATAAACAGCTATTGTCAAGCCAGTTTATATGACGTTTATACATGTTTATACGACGTTTAGTCTATTCTACAGGTGCGCGTCCCAGTCTTCGTGCTGACATGTAAAAATTATAAAAGTTGGTATCAATCCGCACGTACTACTTCAATTGTGGTACCTATGTGCAATTAACTTCAAGCAGGGCGATCAGCCTAGCCCGAGTGCCATATTCTTATGCATGGCTGTGTGCCTGCCACTAATGAAGGGGTTGTTGTAACAGCATTGGAAAATTTTTAAACACAAAAGGACAAATCGGCAGGCAAGGAAGGAAACTAAGCGCGCATGCACCAGGCTAGCCTGCAGGCAAACAAATCGGCCATCTCAAGCTTAAACCAGGCATTACTTTTCCCAGACACATTGTCCAGGCCTTCAAACAGACCCCAAATCCTGGTGCTGCCCCGTGTGCTTCCCTCCCCAACACCAGCACTGCACGCTCCCCCTCCCCCCCCCACACACTTACCTCATCCTTGCTTCTCCCTGTATGCTCTTCCTGATCAACAAAAAGTGGATTGTGACTGCAACAACATTTCTCTCAAAAAAATGCTGAAAATTGAATGTCAGGAACAAGTGAATTTTCCATGTTCTAGTAGCGAGAAAATTCAGCAAAAATATAGATAGAAAAAACTCGCAGGCGTGCTGCAGCGAAATTGAGTGAAAAAAAGTGTGAACAAACTCTTTGAAAACACATAAAACACTGTGAACAAGCAAGAAACCATCGACATTTTGTACCTTCTTGCTTCCATGAAGAAGTGATAGTACCTTGTTCTTTGGCGAATAACACCTAATAGAGAGTTGTTCACTCAACAAAAGAAAGAAAAGTACCAGGTGTATGCAGGAAACAAAAGAAAGAGCAAACCTCTGTTAAAAAATGTCTGATAATCATCGCTAAGGATACTTGCATGTCACAAACAAACTTTAGAAGTAAACTCAAGCCACTAAACAAAAATCAGAGAATAGAAACTGAAGAAACTAAAGGGGGGAGGAATATTACTCCTATAAAGGATGCTGGAGTACCCGCCTCCCGGGTCTCTTCGAGGGCGAAGAGCGCCTCCGCACCATCCGTTGGCCGGTGGTTGGTCACCTGCAAGTGCACAATGTTGTTATAGTACTTTCGTGATAAGTAAGTGTCGAACCCACAAGGAGCGGAAAGGAAGGCACCAGAAATCCCGCAACTATGCTGTCACTTAACGCAGTTACATACGCACCCAAACCGGAGTTTGATAAAAGTCCACTCTCGTCGGTTTCTAGGGAAACATAATAAAATGTGTTTACTACACTATGAACTAGAAGGTAAAAACAGGAATAAAAAGATACTACGTTAGCAGAGACAGTGCTTGAGCTGTAAAGTGTCCTCGAGAGTTCTGAAGTCATTACTACAAATATGACCAGCACAGCAAGTGCGGAGCAAACGCTCTCTATCATATTCTCTATCCATCCTTCACATGCATAATAGGGCGGTTCCCAGTACAGAACATGTTCTACTCTCACATAGAATTCATGCCACATACGCGACCAACTATAGATTCTCCATGCAGGTTATCACATGGTCAATTAAGGGTTTCCCCGTGGACGCATGCAGATGTGAGTTTACCTGTTACTCCCCTATCAATTGCAAAGACTTAGAATTGAGGCTTTTACTATCACCTCTAATTACCTCAACATCCTAACCCCTACAACGACAGTAGTTCCTCCACGGCCAATCATGGCGATAATGTGAGCAAGATCTCCTCTCAACACTCGTGAAGAATATCGACTTTAACATGAACAAAAGCATATGGGATTGCTTGGAAATAATAATTCCAATCATAAAAGAGTTCATCCATATGCCTGAGAACAAATATAACTACTCAAACATAGAGGAGAGGGTCAAGTTACAAGCCGACATCGAGCTGGTGAAGGGAGAAGGCATGGAGTTGATGATTATGGCAGTGCAAGCTATGGTGGTGATGATGATGGCGCCGACGCGGTGGAGATGGCACCGGCCCGAAGGCCGGTGCTCACGATGGTGGAGCCTTGATGTCTACTACACAACCTGTTCTTGTAGACTTGTGTTGGGCCTCCAAGCGCAGAGTTTTGTAGGACAGTAGAAATTTCCCCTCAAGTGGATGACCTAAAGTTTATCAATCCGTGGGAGGCGTAGGATGAAGATGGTCTCTCTCAAACAACCATGCAACCAAATAAAAAAAAGTATCTTGTGTCCCCGACACACCAAATACAATGGTAATTTGTATAGGTGCACTAGTTCGGCGATAGATGGTGGTACAAGCATAGTAATGATAGTAGATATTGATTTTTGTAATAGGAACAATAAAAAACAGCAAGGTAGCAATTGATAAAACAAAGCACAAACGGTATTGCAATGTTTGAAAATGAGGCCTAGGGTCCGTACTTTCGCTAGTGCAATCTCTCAACAATACTAATGTAATTGGATCATATAACCGTCCCTCATAGTGTGATGAAGAATCACTCCAAAATTCCTATCTAGCGGAGAATATAAGAAGAAATTGTTTGTAGGGTACGAAACCACCTTAAAGCTATTCTTTCCTATCAGTCTATCCTAGAGTTAGTACTAAAATTGTAGGATCGAAAGTAGGTCTAGAGGGGGGGGGGGGGGGGGGGGGGGGTGATTAGACTACTTGACCAAATAAAAATCTAGTCTTTTCCCAATTTTAAGTCTTGGCAGATTTTAACAACTTAGCACAAGTCAAGTAATCAACCTACACATGCAATTCTAAGAGTATAGCAGCGGAATGTAAATCATTGCATATGAAGGTAAAGGGAAGGGTTTGGAAGGGCAAACGCAATGTAGACACGGAGATTTTTGGCGTGGTTCCGATAGGTGGTGCTATCGTACATCCACGTTGATGGAGACTTCAACCCACGAAGGGTAACGGTTGCGCGAGTCCACGGAGGGCTCCACCCACGAAGGGTCCATGAAGAAGCAACCTTGTCTATCCCACCATGGCCATCGCCCATGAAGGACTTGCCTCACTTGGGTAGATCTTCACGAAGTAGGCGATCTCCTTGCCCTTACAAACTCCTTGGTTCAACTCCACAATCTTGACGGAGGCTCCCAAGTGACACCTAACCAATCTAGGAGACACCACTCTCCAAAAGGTAATAGATGGTGTGTTGATGATGAACTCCTTGCTCTTGTGCTTCAAATGATAGTCTTCCCAACACTCAACTCTCTCTCTCACAGATTTGGCTATGGTGGAAAGATGATTTGAGAGGAAAGCAACTTGGGGAAGGCTAGAGATCAAGATTCTTGTGGTTGGATTGGAATGTCTTGGTCTCAACACATGAGTAGGTGGTTCTCTCTCAGAAAATGTATGCTGGAAGTGTAGGCACGTTCTGATGGCTCTCTCACAGAAGGAGAGGAGGGTGGAGGGGTATATATAGCCTCCACACAAAATCTAACCGTTGCACACATTTGAGCCAACTCGGTCAGACCGAATATATGAACTCGGTGAGACCGATTCAGTTCAAAATGTGAACGTTAGGCTTTTTGGTGGGACCGACATGATCAACTCGGTGGGACCGATGAGCTAGGGTTAGGGCAAACCTCATCTCAATTTGACCGATTACGCGAACTCGGTGAGACCGATTTCAGTAATAGGTTAACAGAGAGTTGGTCAGGCAAACTCGATGGGACCGATCGCTCCTTTTGGTGAAACCGAAATGTTACAAAAGGGAAACAGAGAGTTTGCACTGCGAACTCGGTGGGACCGATCGCTCATTTCAGTGAGACCGAAACATTATGAAGGGAAACAGAGAGTTTACAATACCATCTCGGTGAGACCGAGATCCCTGTCAGTGAGACCGAACTGATTAGGGTTTTTGGCTATGGCTATGTCAAGTGAACTCGGTGGCGCCGGATGAATCAAATCGGTGGGGACGAGTTTGACTTTAGGTTTAGGATACATTTGGATTTGAGAAAGTGGTTGAGGGCTTTGGAGCATATCACTAAGCATTTTGAGCAAGTAGACCATTAAGCAACATCTCATCCCCTTTTAATAGTATTGGCTTTTCCTATGGACTCAATGTGATCTTGGATCACTAAAATAGAAATGAAGAGTCTTGAGCTTTTGCCAATATTTGTCCTTAGCATTTTGAGGGGTCCACATATCTAGTCCTTGCCATGCCAATCATTGAACTTTCTGAAGTAATCAACTTGAAAGGATATTAGTTCAATGAGCTATATGTTGTTATGAATTACCAAAACCACCCAGGGATTAGTTGCACTTTCAATCTCCCCCTTTTTGGTAATTGATGACAACATATAGATCAAAGCTTCGACAAATGATAATAAGAATGAAATATATCATCGCTTTGAGAAGTATGTGATAAGCAAGAGCTTCCCCTAAATTTGTGCATTATTTATGATGTGCTTTTGAATGCAAATGCACAATCGATTAGGATCATGGGTTACTCTTCCATGTCACATACATCTTGGTGGAGCGCTCAAAATGATAGAAATATCATGCACTCATCACCAAGACAAATATGATTGATCATACACAAGTAATAAGATAGCATCATTCAAGCACACATATTAAAGCATAATATGATCAATCACATGATCATAAGAGTATCTCACACACAAGCACAAATGAGTAGCAAACACACAAGCAAATAAGTGGCAAGAGAGACAAATGAAAAGCAAAACACTCCCTCTCTCGAAGCCTATGATCTATACACTTTCTCCCCATTTGGCAACAAGTTACCAAAAAGCTTGAAAATGCATAGTCCTATATGGAACTCTAAGCACGATCTCCGGGAGCTCCGGAGTGTGAAGATGGCGTGGAGAGGACAGCATCTGCAAAGACTTCGGCTGATGTGTGAGGAACTGGAGGGGTTGCCACTGGAGGGGCAACTGAGGCTGTGGCTGCAGGTGCTGAAGTTGTGGCCCTTGTGTCACTGACTGGCACAGCTGCAGACCTTTGTGCTCTAGGCACCCTCTGGTAAGCATCTGTGGTAGATCTTCCTCTCCTCGCCTCTGCTTCTTCTTGGAGTTGCTCAACTGCAGTCTGAATCTCTGTGACCTTCAAGTCTAAATGATAAAACTTTGTTTCAATGATTCTCTCAAGACTTTCTTGGTTTTGAGTTAGGGTGGTTAGTCCTTTCTCAATCCTGACTGTGGCTTCAAGTAGATAGCTGAGCTGATCATGCTTGGTCTTGAGATTTGCAGCTGATGCATCTGGAATCTTAGAAGCCTTTTCTGCCTTTGCCTTCTCTCTCTTCTCCTGAGCTTCTACAGATGTAGGATGTGAGGCATCCATGACCACTGTATTGGCCTCAAAGTCTGGCATCAGGGGAAGGTGATCTTTATCTAGCAGATATGTGCCTGTGCCCACCTTGGAGTTGATGAGCATCTGAATGTGTGGGGCATATCTACATGATCTCTTCTGATCTGCTGCAGTTCTCTTAACTGTTTCAACTATCAAGGTCATCACCTTGAACTTCTCTGGCACATCAAACATGTGTAGCAAGTTGATTGAGTGCCCTCTGATCATCCTGTGATCTCCAGACTTGGGCAACAAAGTATGCCTCAATATGGTGTTGATGGTTGGCAGTCCTGACAACAGATAGTAAACTGAGCCAAATTTGTGTGTCTCCAAGGCATCATCTGGTATCTCCTTGTACATGTGTGCCATGGAGTTGTGGTCTTTCCTGGGCTTGGCATATACATCAGTATCATCCTCAGCCTCTTCAAGAGCATGGATCAGCTCAGCCCACTCAGCAATGGAAGATTGGTACCTAGTACCCTCTGTCATCCAGACAATCTTGCCATCTGGGTAAAAATGGGCAGTGGAATAGAACTGCATCACCATCTCATCATTCCATTTGGTTAATTTCTGACCCACAAACTTGTCAACTCCATTCATTCTGAAGCTCTCATGAACTCCAGGAAAGTGATCTTCATTTTCATCAATGAATGTCCAGTCAACCCATCTCATATCACTTACTATGGGCTCGTTGTCCAGGAGGACTCTCTCATAGAAGTCCTGCTGTTCCTTAGTGTGGAACCTGTAATCCACAGCAGTTCTTCTCCTTGTAGCATAAGGATCTGTTTGCCTCCATAGTCTGAGACCTGCATCTTTCCTTAACTTCATGTTTTCAGCAATTGGATGGTTGTCATCATGATCAGGTATCTTGGGCTTGAGCTTTCTGAGCACTTGGGGCTCTTCCTCTTCTTCAAATTTAGGCACTGGGGCCTTGTTCTTCTCTGTAGCAGGGATGTTCCTGGTGCTTCTCTTGGGTGCAGTTTGCTTTGGAGCTGTCTTGGGCTTGGATGAGGTAGCCCCAGACTTAATTGCATCACCCATGAGTTTCTGTGCCTTAGGTGGAGGTGCAACAGCTTGTTCCTCTTCCTCATCTTCATCAGACTCCTTCATCATAGAAGGCTTTCCTATAACTCTAGCCATGGTCTTCTTGACCCTTTCCTTTCTCTTCTTCCCTCCAGCAGCCTCTTCTTCCTTTGATTTCAAGGTTTCAAGTGTTGAGGCCCTAGCTTTGGACATGGCTTCCTCTGAGCAGGAGCCTTCACTTTCATTCCTGGCTTAACGCCAGTAGTAGCAACTTGTTCTTTCTTGATCAAGTTCTTCTTGGAAGTGACCTCCTCATCAACAATGTAGTCCTCATCTTCAGAATCTGAGGTTCTCTTCTTCCTCTGCCTAGTAGCAGCCTTAGGTAGATTGCTTGGTGTGCTTCTGCTTCCATCATCATAGCTGCTTGAGGGACTAGTGCCCTCACTGAGATTCTGGTGCTCCTCTGACCTGTTCTGACTATCACTCTGGTCTGACATGGCTGGAACTGACCCTGTGAACAGATGGGTATAGGTAGAGTAGATGAGCATCACAAAGTACAACTGTTTTGGCAAAAAGGAATGACTCAAAAACTTAATTTTAATTTTCCGCAGAAAGCATTTTGGAGCTACCGATATGACAAACTCGGTGACACCGAAGCAACTTTAGAGTCTAAACATGTGAAATCGGTCAGACCGAGACACAATTCGGTGACTCCGAGATGCTAGGGTTTTAATTAGAAAGTAAACTCGGTCACACCGATTTGTACACTTTGGTCAGACCGAGTAGTACATGTGCAATGGCCTGGGCCAAATCGGCGAGACCGAATCTTTCAAATCGGTCGGTCCGAGATGAGTTCAGCGGAGGCCTAACCCTAAGTTTTTGGATCAAAACTAATCTAGAGGATGTTTTGGTTGGATAGAACTATTTCAATTGTGGCAAGGATCATGGCATTGTCCTTAGTGCAAGAATCAGAGTTAAAGATTGCACAAGGAGATGAGTTCATACCCTAACTTGGTGATGAACCCGCTACGGTGACATCGGCGGTGAGGATTCCCGTTGACGGCGGCGAAGACCAGCAGTAGGAGGTCGCGGGCGATGAGGAGATAATCCGGAGACCTCGAGTCGGCAGAGCTGGACAGGCGCGAGTGAAGCGTTTGGAGAAATTTCCAAATTTTCAGCCCATGGGTATATATATCCAGACTCTGTCAGTGTGACCGAGTGGAATGACTCGGTGGCACCGAGATGCAGAATCGCAAGCGGTTGCTGCAACTCGGTGTGACCGAAGGGTTCAAATCGGTTGCACCGAGATTAAAACCTAGATCGACTTAATGAACTCGCTATGACTGATAAGGATGGATCGGTCAGACCGAAATGCACTAAGAAGTTGTGGAAATTAAGCCCTTGACGGATCGGTGGCTCCGAGTGCTCCTGACCCGGAGGGTCCGAATTTGACTTGTTCAAACTTTGTGATGTAGCATGAATAGAGTTTGAGACGAGAAAAAGCATAGATAGCTAGAGGGAGTTCTTAGGCATTCTTGTCCATCCATTTGGCAAAAAGAAAAGCCAAACAAACAAAGCAACAAATGGATGTCCTTGAATGGGAAAAATATGCAACCAACATGCTCACACAATAAGATAGCAAATAAAATATGTGACAAAGCATGCACAAACACTCTAGCATCTATCAGGCAATTTGGTGATGACTAGGTCATCTATATATGAGTATATTGATCGAGGAGTCAAATGAGAACATTTGATCGTAGGTCATACTCATCGTTTAAGCACAAGTGGGGTTATCACTTGTACATAAAGCATTGTTGTGTTCACACCATTAGAGTCGCTTTAGCTCAATTCTTCATTGAAGACTTGTTTCTCACTTGATGATGTAGGAGCATCACATGAAGCTTTGTAAGCACCACTAGACTTGTTGTGAAGCTCTTCCTTATCCTTGAGTGACATCTCATGGGCAACAATTCTACCAATGACTTCCATTGGCTTGAGATCTTTGTAATTAGGCATCATTTGGATCAATGTGCACACGGTATCATATTTCCATCCAAGGCTCTTAGGATCTTCTTGATGATGAATGTGTTGGTCATCTCTTCACTTCCTAAGCCGGCAGTCTCATTTGTGATGAGAGCAAGCCTAGAGTACATTTCAGCGACACCTTCACCATCCTTCATTTTGAACTTGTCAAGTTGACTTTGAAGCACATCCATTTTGGATTCCTTGACGGACTCGGTACCTTCGTACATATCAATCAAAGTATCCCAAATTTCCCTTGCATTCTCAAGGCGGCTAATTTTGTTGAATTCTTCGGGGCATAATCCGTTGAAGAGGATATCGCAAGCTTGAGCATTGTATTGCAACATCTTCAATTCTTCCGCGGTTGCTTCACGATTCGGTTCTCTTCCATTGAAGAATTCACCTTGCAAGCCAATATACACAATAGCCCAAACGGCGGGGTTATGTCCAAGAATATGCATTTTCATTTTATTCTTCCAACTAGGAAAATTAGTACCATCAAAATAAGGACCTCTATGGTGATAATTTCCCTCGCTAGACGCCATACTCTCCTAGGTTGTGAAACCAAGGCTATGATCACCAAAGCTATGGAAATCAAGGCAAATGGAGACCAAAGCTCTGGGGGGGGGGGGGGGGGGGGGGGGGGGGGGGGGGGGGGAATAAAAATCTAGCCTTTTCCCAATTTTAAGTCTTGGCAGATTTTAACAACTTAGCACAAGTCAAGCAATCAACCTACACATGCAATTCTAAGAGTATAGCAGCAGAATGTAAATCATTTCATATGAATGTAAAGGGAAGGGTTTGGAAGGGCAAACGCAATGTAGACATGGAGATTTTTGGCGTGGTTCCGATAGGTGGTGCTATCGTACATCCACATTTATGGAGACTTCAACCCACAAAGGGTAACGGTTGCGCGAGTCCACAGAGGGCTCCACCCACGAAGGGTCCACGAAGAAGCAACCTTGTCTATCCCACCATGGCCATCGCCCCACGAAGGACTTGCCTCACTTGGGTAGATCTTCACGAAGTAGGCGATCTCCTTGCTCTTACAAACTCCTTGGTTCAACTCCACAATCTTGACAGAGGCTCCCAAGTGACACCTAACCAATCTAGGAGACACCACTCTCCAAAAGGTAATAGATGGTGTGTTGATGATGAACTCCTTGCTCTTGTGCTTCAAATGAAAGTCTCCCCAACACTCAACTCTCTCTCACAGATTTGGCTATGGTGGAAAGATGATTTGAGTGGAAAGCAACTTGGGGAAGGCTAGAGATCAAGATTCTTGTGGTTGGATTGGAATGTCTTGGTCTCAACACATGAGTAGGTGGTTCTCTCTCAGAAAATGAATGCTGGAAGTGTAGGCATGTTCTGATGGCTCTCTCACAGAAGGAGAGGAGGGTGGAGGGGTATATATAGCCTCCACACAAAATCTAACCGTTACACACATTTGAGCCAACTCGGCCAGACCGAATATATGAACTCGGTGAGACCGATTCAGTTCAAAATGTGAACGTTAGGCTTTTCGGTGGGACCGACATGATCAACTCAGTGGGACCAATGAGCTAGGTTTAGGGCAAACCTCATCTCGGTTTGACCGATTACGTGAACTCGGTGAGACCGATTTCAGTAATAGGTTAACAGAGAGTTGGTCAAGCAAACTCGGTGGGACCGATCGCTCCTTTCGGTGAAACCGAAACGCTACGAAAGGGAAACAGAGAGTTTGCACTGCGAACTCGATGGGACCGATCGCTCATTTCGGTGAGACCGAAACGTTACGAAGGGAAACAGAGAGTTTGCAATCCCATCTCGGTGAGACCGAGATCCCTATCGGTGAGACCGAACTGATTAGGGTTTTTGGCTATGGCTATGTCAAGTGAACTCGGTGGCGCCGGATGAATCAAGTCGGTGGGGCCGAGTTTGACTTTAGGTTTAGGATACATTTGGATTTGAGAAAGTGGTTGAGGGCTTTGGAGCATATCACTAATCATTTTGAGCAAGTAGACCATTAAGCAACACCTCATCCCCTTTTAATAGTATTGGCTTTTCCTATGGACTCAATGTGATCTTGGACCACTAAAATAGAAATGAAGAGTCTTGAGCTTTTGCCAATATTTGTCCTTAGCATTTTGAGGGGTCCACATCTCTAGTCCATGCCATGCCAATCATTGAACTTTCTGAAATAATCAACTTGAAAGGATATTAGTTCAATGAGCTATATGTTGTTATGAATTACCAAAACCACCCAGGGATTAGTTGCACTTTGAAAAATAACACCAAGCTATTCTTTCCGATCGATCTAACCAAGAGTTCGTACTAAAATAACACCATATAATACATATCAACCAACTCTAATGTCACCTAGATACTTCAATGTCACTGCGAGTATCTGTGAGTTGATTATACGATATGCGTCAAACAATTTCAGATTCATAATACTTAATCCAACACAAAGAACCTCAAAGAGTGCCCCAAGATTTCTACCGGAGAAACAAAGACGAGAACGTGCATCAACCCCTATGCATAGATTACCCCAATGTCACCTCGGGAATCTGCGAGTTGAGTGCCAAAACACATATCAAGTGAATCAATATAATACCCCATTATCACCTCGGGTATTCATTGCAAGACATACATCAAGTGCTCTCAAATCCATAAAAGTATTCAATCCAACAAAAACAAAATCTCAAAAGGAAAACTCAATTCATCACAACAAGATAGAGAGGGGAGAACACCATATGATCCAACTATATTAACAAAGCCCGCGATACATAAAGATCATGCCATCTCAAGAACATGAGAGAGAGAGAGAGAGAGAGATTAAACACATAGCTATTGGTACAAACCCTCAGCCCCGAGGGTGGACTACTCCCTCCTCATCATGGTGGGCGTCGGGATGATGAAGATGGCCACCGATGATGATTTCCCCCTCCGGCAGGGTGCTGGAACGGGGTCTAGATTGGTTTTTCGTGGCTACAGAGGCTTGCGGCGGCGAAACTTCTGATCCAGGGTTGTTTCTGATGGTTTCTCTATTTATAGGATTTTTGGCACCGGTTTCACGTGAAGATGGGCCTCGAGGTGATCACAACCCACCTGGGCACGCCTGGGCCTCCTAGCGTGCCCAGGTGTCTTGTGCTCACCTCCTTCACCTTCTGGTCCTCCCGCGAAGCTTCTAGTTCCTCTTTTGTTCCAAAAAAATCGTCAAAAAGTTTCGTTGCATTTGGAGAACTTTTATTTCTGCACAAAAAACAACACCACGGTAGTTCTGCTGAAAACAGCGTCAGTCCGGGTTAGTTCCATGCAAATCATACCAAAACCATATAAAATTGTTGTAAACATGGCATGAATACTTCATAAATTATATATACGTTGGAGACATATCAAGCCTTCTCTTCTTCTCTTGATCTTGTCTCTCTTCTATGGTGGTGGATGAAGCAGCAATGGAGATGAACTTGGATGTGTTGTTGATGAATGAGAGATGATTCTGCTACAGCTAGGGTTGGAGGTGCATATATAGGACGTCTTCCTGGTCTTCTCCGTTGATGGGATGCATCCAAGGGCTCAAGATGAGCCTTATCCTCTCCTAAACCCTTCCTTATTGTCCAAGACACTATAGGAATCAGGAACTTTGCCGTCTGCCATGGCGGACGGCAAAGGCATGCCTGACAGATGGCAAAGGCCTTTGTCGTCCGCCAGCAGACGGCAACAGGTCCGGCTGAACGAGCTACGATAAAGGGCTCTTTGCCGTCTGCTGGCGGACAGCAAAGATGAAATGGTCTTTGTCATCCGCCAGCAGACGACAAAGGACCTGGACGGCACACGTGTCAGCTTAGGGCTGTTAGGGGGTTAACGGCGTGCTTTGCCATCTGCTGGTAGACGACAAAGACTTTTGCATCTTTGCCGTCTGCCAGCGGACGGTAAAGTGCACAAATATGCCAGCCCAGATGCCCCCAGGTAGCTGCCACGTGGCAAGCATTGCCGTCTGCCAGCAGACGGCAAAGCTGCCAAATAGGCCAGCCCAGTGCACCCCAGGTTGCACAGGTAGCTGCCATGTGGCAGCTTTGCCGTCTGTTGGCTGATGGCAAAGCTCTTTGCCATCCGCCAGCAGACGGCAAAGAGCCTGTATAGCCCCTGTTTTTTCTGTTTTTTCTTAAATTCATTCAATTTCACAGAATTTCACAGATACACACACACACATTTGAAAATACTTTCAACAAGCATAACAACACATATACATACCAAATCATATCCCTGCCATATGGATATGATCATCCAACACATATACATACCAATCAAAAGTCCATATGCAACATATATAGCTAGCCAACATATCCAACAACAAGCATACAAAGGTTTCATCCATACATACATATATAGGTAGCAAGTTTCACATTGTTCATCCTACAAAATCAAAACAAAAAGGAAGCACAAGGAGAAGAGTAGACTCCATCAATGCAAGCTTCCTCATCAAAAGCAAATCTGCAAATTGGGAAATAAGAAAGTTAGAAGAAGAAGAAGAAGAAGACTAGAAGAAGAAGACTAGCTAGAAGAAGAAGAAGAAGAATTTTTCTTCTCTTTCTTTTTCTCCTCTCCTCTTCTTTATCTTCTTCTTCTAACTAAGGTAGGTAAAAAGGCCTTTTTTAGCTAAGCTAGGTAAAAATGCCAAGTGTAGGTCATTTTAGAGGTAAGCTAGGTAAATAGGTCATTTTGGAGCTTAGTAAGGTTATTATGTCATTTTCGTGGAAAATAAGCTAAGTCTATGTCATTTTGGAGGTAACAAAGATTATCATGCCATTTTTGACCTAAGTATGCTAAGTATGTCATAAATGAATTGAAGAAGCTAAGTATAGGTCATTTTTGAGCTAACCTAGGTAGTTATGCCATTTTTGACCTAAGTAAGCTAATTATGTCATAAATGAACTATTTAAGCTAAGTATAGATCATTATTGAGCTATCCTAGGTAGTTATGCCATTTTTTTAGCTAACTAAGCATATTAAGTCATTTAGGAGGGAAAATGCTAAGTATAGGTCATTTTATAGCTATCCTAGGTAAAGTATAGGTCAACTAAGCTTATTATGTCAATTTGGAGAAAAATAAGGTAAGTATAGGTCATTTTTGTGGTAACCTAGGTGATGATGCCATTTTGAGCCAACTTATGTAAGTATAGCTCATTTTTTTATCCAACTTAGGTAATTATGCCATTTAGGAGGAAAATAAGCTAAGTATGCATTTGTTAAGCAAAACACTAGAGAAAACTTACCCTCATCACAACAAATGCGATGAAGATCGCAACTAAGGTAACAATTGATCCAGCGACATAATGATACCAAGCCTCATTATCAATGGCATATTTTCTAATCTTCTCAAGCTTCAGGAGCATTGCATCCATCTTCAAGCGCATTGCATTCATCTTCATCTTGTGATCATCGATGACATCGGCAACATACAACTCCAATGTCATCTTCTCTTCTTCAATTCTTTTAATTTTTTCTTTCAAATACTCATTTTCTTTTTCAACTAAATTTAACTTCTCGACAAGAGGGTCGGTTTTAAATTCTGGTTCACATACCTCCTAGATTAAAATATCTCTATGTCAACTTGATGGCCATAATTGTCATAAATGCGAAATGCAACAAATAGTTATGAAAGAGAATTTACCACATCCGAATCATAAAGCGGGCGAGGGCCTACGGGGACAGACATCAAGACCATGGCACTATGTATAAGAAACAATCATACAAAGTAAGAAAATTATACAAAGTAACTATATAAATCATACAATCATACAAGTAACTATATAAATCAAGTACAACATAAAAAATTGAATACCTAATAATAATCTGGATCGTCGGGTTCAATAAAGGGGGGGGGGGGGGGGGGGGGGGGGGGGGGGGGGGGGGGGGGGGGGGGGGGGGGGGGGGGGGGGGGGGGGGGGGGGGGGGGGGGGGGGGGGGGGGGGGGGGGGGGGGGGGGGGGGGGGGGGGGGGGGGGGGGGGGGGGGGGGGGGGGGGGGGGGGGGGGGGGGGGGGGGGGGGGGGGGGGGGGGGGGGGGGGGGGGGGGGGGGGGGGGGGGGGGGGGGGGGGGGGGGGGGGGGGGGGGGGGGGGGGGGGGGGGGGGGGGGGGGGGGGGGGGGGGGGGGGGGGGGGGGGGGGGGGGGGGGGGGGGGGGGGGGGGGGGGGGGGGGGGGGGGGGGGGGGGGGGGGGGGGGGGGGGGGGGGGGGCATCCCAACCATTGAGATTTGGATCACTTTGACAGGCCCACGGTAGATAGAAAACTTGGGTTGCCTGTTGAGCCATAATATAGACATCGGGAACATCCAAATGGATGCTTTGTTTGATTTCCACTAGCCCTAAGTTTTCATGAGTCCTTCTAGTCTCCTTCGGCTGGAACCAATAACATTTGAAGACTACGACATTTGGTGGGTTTGCACCATAGAATTGAAGTTCATAAGTTGCTTCAACTCTTCCATAATACTTGGTATCTCCTTCGCCGATAGCAGAGACACAACAATTTGTAGACTTTCGGTCTGCCATAGATATCTCTTTGCCATAGGTACGAAAGCGATACCCGTTGATGTCATATTTGTCAAATGAACGGACCTTAAAGTCAAAACCATTAGCGACTTGTCTCAATTCGGCGTCCATAAACTCTGAATTAGCATACAAGTTTAATACGAAAGGGATTGTTGCATTAGCCACAAATTAGACGAAGAAATGAAATGTTCTAATGGAAATTACCATTTGTTTGAACCAAGAGATGAAACCAGGGTAGCCGCCTCCATGCTTTGCCAGAAGATCATACTCTTTGACGGAATCCTTTTGGATCACCGCTCCATACGAGAATTTGGTGACGTATCGACTGTATCAAATTTATCCGGGAATAAGAGCAGTTCAAAGGAATTAGAAGTTACGCAACAATGTACCGAGAACTTACTCGTTGTACGGCCACACTTCTGTTAGGTTGGTGAAGATATACAACGAAATGATCCGCCATTCTTCGAAATCCAATGTTAAGGAATTAGAAGCACCGGCTGGTGCGAGATCCCCTTTGAATAGGCTGAGGTTGGATCCACCCTTTTTAGGGTCGTCAGCATTGTACCGAGGCTTCGGATTATGCAAATGATGATTTTTGGCTTCGTAGTGTGCTGTCACGAAGTTTGCCGCCTACTCGGTAATGAATGCCTCAGCCATCGATGCTTCAATTCTACGTTTATTTTTACATTTTGCTTGTAGCATCTTCTGCATCCTCTCAGTTGCGTAGCACCAACGATTTTGCATGGGCCCCCCCAATCTTGCCTCGGTTGGGAGATGCAAAATCAAGTGCTGCATTGGATTAAAGAATCCCTGCGGAAAGATCTTCTCTAACTTGCAGATAAACTCCGATGCCAACTCTTCCATTTCTTCTAGCAGGCCAGGTGATAGTTCTTTCGCACAAAGAACACAGAAGAAATAGCTCAGCTCTGCCAGTACTAGCCATTCATCCTCAGGGATGAAGCCACGCAACATCACCGCATTACCCGCTTAATCCATATGTGCCAATCATGACTCTTGAGACCAAATATCTTCAATTTATCAAGACTCGCTCCCCTCTTTAGATTCGCTGCATACCCATCGGGGAACATCAACTCCTTTTGCACCCACAAGATAATTTCCCTCATAGCTGGCCTTCCAAGATTAAATCATGCCTTTGGCTTTGTCTAGTTCTGCTTTCCTTTCGGTGGTTGCATGTTTTGTAACGGTCTATGACATAGCGCCTCCAGATCGATTCTAGCCTTAGTATTATCCTTAACTATATAAATCAAGTACAACATAAAAAATTGAATACCTAATAATAATCTGGATCGTCGGGTTCAATAAATGCTCCAGGATCAATAAATGCATCATCATCATCACTATCGGTAATGACGTTCTCGTCATCATCATTAATAAATGCATCATCATGTGGAAGGCCACCTTTACGTAATCGATCAAGCATTGACAGGTCATCCGCAGTAGTAACCTCTTCTAGTTCAGGCTCTTCTTGTTCCAGCTCAGGGGTGAAGTCGGGTTCACTGTCGCTGTCTACTTCAATGTTCTGGGGTGAAGTAGAGCGGTTCTTGAAACATTTTTTTGGAAAGACGTGTTTCTTGGAAGAATTCTCCTTCATATGTGTCTGGGT